>BTHU01000017.1:62215988-62355988 GCA_036184795.1 Tokudaia tokunoshimensis
TGGTTATCAATTGGAGACAGCTTATGAGCAAGGGATGGGAGCATATGTCTTATTTCTCTCGGGGCTGGGTTCCATCTGGCACCGACCTGTGGAAGCTCTGTGCCTGCTTCTACAGTCTCTGTGAGTTCACATGTACCATCAGTCCTGCCCTGTTTAGAAGGCCTTATTTCTTTGGTGTCCTCCATGCTCTCTGGATCTTTCTGCCTTCTCTTCTGTTGTGCTGTGGGAATAACCAATTACTCTCTGTCGTAAGGCGCTGCTCTACTAGGTGGAACCCATGCCTACACTGAACAGGTGGCCAAGAACCTGAAACTAGAAAGGCCAGTGCCTTTGGCAGAAAAATCAAACAGAACTCCTCTGCTAAAGGAACTTTGCAGTAAATGATTCCTAGCAACACTCTGCTACTGTCATACATCAGTGCCTTGCTCAGCTGTCATCAGAGAAGCTCCCTCCTGCAGAAGGGAATGAACACAAGAGACCAACGACCAGGCAATGTGCAGAGAGTGAGAAACCTTGGAAGACTGAGTCCTAATGGGATGCCGCTATCGAATCCTCCCCTCCTGGTTTATGGAACTCAGAGTGCTTTTTAAAAAAAAAAAAAAAAAACAAATAAACATAAAAGTATACTATAAAATATCTATATTTTACATTTAATATCCAAAATTTTAAACTCAGTTATTGAAAGAAAAAGTCTGAAGCTGTCTTCACTTCTAAAAAATATATAGTTTTCCCTTATAGTACAAAAGTATACAACAAGCTGCTTAGGGCAAAATATACAGCCACAGACATCCGCAAAGCAATGAACCTTTAAAAGCCACCTATAGGATGCAACTTCACTCATAAAAGGTCCTAAGGATTGCCAAAAACTTACAGGCTCTTTTTTGAGGTATAAATAGTCTATATAATGATACTGTGAAGTAAAACAGTAAAAAACAAAAACAAAACAAAACAACAACAAAACCTGAGTTCTGTGGTCCCTTGAGGGCATCTTTACTTCCAGTCATCAAACCAAAATCCAGTGATGGAGCTGAGTAAATACATGCAAGAAGCCCTGACACAATGCCCTGGACACCAGAAGCAGCCAGGCTCGCAGAGATCTGTGCTGCCCAACTACTGTCGGCATGAGCAGAACAGAGCAAGACTGTGATACATCTAGGAGAGCACCCAACAGTAAGCAACACAAACCCAGAGAAACCAGAATACTAATTCTGACTGAAAGCCATTCAAGTCAGTAGTCATGTTTGGATTAGAATGTCTTAGAAGATAGAGCTATTTAGGTTAATGGGCAAAGACGTGCTGGGGCAAGTTCTAACAGGTAGGGGAGTCATAAAAAGGTGCCTGCAGAATGGTGCACAGTTTGTTTCCTGAGCCATCCTCTCCTCTACAATGAACAATGGGTTCTAAGTCTTGTCGTTTACGAGCTGCTCCATTCTACAGAAATGACAGTTCCAGCATAAAAATACAAAGAGAGAAAGGAAAAAACTTCCTGAAATGCTGAGCTCAAAATGTCTCATCTCAGATAATATATGGCTGCAAAGCTATGTTTCAGTTAAAGGTTTGGGGTGTTTTGTTTGTTTTTCTCATATATGTAAAGGAAAAGAAATTAAAGAAATTAATTTAAAAAATCAAAACATTATGGTGAGAGTTTTCAAGATGGTCAATCAGTAAACTATTCAAAGTATTACAAGTATGAAAAGTTGAATTTCTATCTGGAAACCAAGGCAGAAAGCTGAGACTAGCAGAGCTACTACTCTTTAAGTCAAGGATTGGGAACAGGAGAGCTGGATCCCAGAGGCTACCCAGCCAGGTTAACAGTGAGTGAGTCAGCTCCAGGTTCACTAAGAGGCAAAAAATAAAGTAGAGAGTGACTGAGAAATGAAAACCAGTAACATAAATCAGCCTCTGGCTTCTGCATGCATATGCATATACCACACACCACAACACACACACACACACACACACACACACACACACACACGCAAATGAAACAAATTAAAGAGGAACTTTTAAAATAACCGATGTTAAAAGTCTAGATACCCAACAATGGAACGAAAGTCAATACTATTTCTCATCCTTTAAAACAATCAGGTGAAGCCAGATCATGAACTTAGCTTGACTCTGCCCTTCTGCACTACAAAGACAGGTACAAGAAAATCTGAAGATCTGAGCACAGGTAATGGATTGTTAAGCTGAAACCAGAACTACAATCAAAACTGAATCACACAGAAAAACTTCAGTTCAGAACAAGAAACTGAAACAAAAATAATAAAACAAAATGAAAACCTCCAGTAAGATCTAGCCTCAGGATGGTAGACAATCTGTGTCATTAATATATGGAAAGAGAAATTCATAGCTAGAGAAGCAAAAAACTCAAAAGTCAGCAACAAAATAGTAAGAGATCTGGACAATAAATGATGGTTGTACTCAATAAACACTTCAAATGAAGTACAAATTAAAAGTAAGAATGCTGAGTACTTTCCCCTATCAGAGACACACAAACAGAGCCCAGCTCTCCTCCTTGGAATGGCTATCATTCAGAAATCAGATATGCTGGGATTGGGTGGCTCATCCATTGTAGTAAGAACGTAAACTACCTTAGCCATTACGAAAATCAGTATGAAGGTCCTAAAAAAGGAAAAAAATAATAGCCCTGTGGAGCTGGAGACGAGATTCCAAGGTTAACAGCAACAGTACATGGTGGCTCATAGTATAGACTCCATAAGATGCAATGCAACATTTTAACCCTGGGCAACAGGGACAAGGGACATATACATACATGCAGATAAACCATTCACACATAAAATAAACTATGTAGAAGTCTAAAAATCTAACAAAACAAACAATAAACCAAAACCTAAAAGAAAAAAAAAACTCTCAAAACTAAAAACATCAGGCTAAGCCAGCACAGCCATGTGAAGATGAAGAAAATGTGGGGCACTTACATAATCGAGTATTAATCAGTCATAAACAAGAATGACATAATGCCATTTGTGAAAAAATAGATACAACTATACATCATCATGGTAAGTAAATGGGCCACTCCAAAAAAAAAGAAATGCTTTTGGAAGGGGACAGTGAGGGAGATAAGAGAATGGACTAGGGGAACCATGACTGAAATATATATATATTTCATATCATATGTAACATATATATCATATATTATATATAATAAAATCCTTTACTTTAAATAATACATGATAATAAAATTTAAATTCATAAAAATAACATAAACCTTGATATAATTTTAAATTAAATCCATTCTATGTATTTTACATCGAATCTGTGAATCTGCTGGAACCCTGACTCTATGCTCTGGCACCTATGTAGAAAACAGAGGAAAGCAGCAGATATTATTTAGCAAATGGAAACTTCTTCAATCATTTTATCTAGAAACAATTATTTTTAAAATTATGAAACATTATATCTATACACTGTCTTGTAATTTTTAAACAATATTTGTATTAAGGTCGTGTCACAAGTCTACAAGACAAGCAGGAGTGTATCACAGGCCCCTACTTCTGAAGATGTGTTAACTCATCAGGAAGTCCACAGTACAAGCTGACAAGATACATACTAGCTTATAGGGCATTTCCATGCAGTATTTGGAAGTTACAAATTAGACTAAGTGAAACTATACATTGAGAGAGAAAAAATGTCATTCCCTTAAAATGAATCATTGAGTTTGGAGCCAATAAACACGGCATTTTGAAAGAAAACAACAGAGAATGTTCTCAGAAGCACATTAGCCTCCAAAGCAGTAACAAATAATTACTCAGAAAGTAAATTTAGGAAAAGATTTACAGATTCCGAATCTTGCGTCCAGCCTTAAAGACAATAAAGGATGGCTTTCGATATGACAGTGATGGACAATGTTAAGCACAACTGGCTAGGAAGGCTTTATATCTCACTTTGACTTCCTCTCTATACTGAGCTTAGAACCTGATACAGTATCTAAGACACCATTGTTCACTAAAAAAAAAAAAAAAAAAAAACCAAAACAACAACAACAAAAAAAAAAAACTCAATTAAATTAAAACCTATGGCAAAGGATATAAAGAGGTATCCCTGGAAAACCTATTTTTATAACCTTACAACCAGCTAGAAATACTTCTATGTAACCTTAATGTTAATTCATATGAAATTAATATTTGACTTTCACCTATTAAATATTGATTTTGTATAATACAACCTGAGTAGGTTTTAGCATCTAATAGCTAAAGCAATGCTATGCTTTTTCAGGAATGGAGGAAGGGTCAGCTGAAATAAGGGGTGCTTTGCAGAACTTTAGTATAGCCACATGATCAGAGTCTCATACAAAACACCAACAGCAGCTGACTGTTCTTCAAATGGGAGAGAATACTCCACTGGGAGCACAGAATCCCGTCATCCTAACCATGAAAGTTGTTCTACTAACAAGAATTGTAGTGGAAAGCTGCTATTTAAAAAAAAATAGTTTAAGCACTTCATTTTTTCCATCATAGCACTGCAGAGTAAGAAGAGAAAATAACAGTTGTTCATTGGTTCAAATGGATGGCCAAAGTGCTTCAATAAAAGTTAAAAAAAAAAAATTACTATCAAAAGTTGTTTCCTGAGCATTCCATAAGAAATGTCAATTTGGACATTTATATCAATTTTCAACTAACTGACTACAAAGTGCTCTCACAGAAAGTCAGTGCTCCATGTTAAATTTCACCAAACCTGACCCTTCCTTATAAGCGAAGTCTGCAATAAACATTCAGGCTTTTGTTCTTAATCCTGTCAGTTGACTGGGTATGAAGGAGTTTAAGGTAATTTAGCCAGAGTGCAGCTGTATAACCAGTGTTCTAAAAGGAAATTAAATAAAATTAAAGGAAGAGAGTGGCCAAAAAAATGTGAGATGCCAGGTGGCAGGAAACATCCGTTCTTTAAAGTTACAATCAGCTGATACCTTTACACCCTCATGCTGAGGACGGTATTAGTCTACACAACACTGAGAAACATACCTAAGTTGTTCAATTAAACAATGCATTTCATATGCAAAACCACTGGAACAAATAAAAGAACATTTCACAGTGTCTATTGCAGAGTAAGATGAAGGACAATGTAAGAGTTGTCAGATGCTGTTTCGGTAGATCTCCAGAGCACTAAATCATGCATCTATGCCCTGACAATTCAATAGTGGAGTGCAGAGCAGCATATCACAGTGTGATAAGTTTTGGCCTTCTTTATGGAGAGAGGGAGGTGATGGGAAAGAGGACATTCTAGCCTAAAACTAAAACAAAGATATAAACACACATGTGCATCCTTCATCTCCAGTGCTCCATGGAAAAGTGATAAAAAAGACCAACTACAGAAGGAGTAGAGGAGAAATGGAAGTAGCAAGACAAGGACCATGATCATATACATGATAAAAGTGACAAAAAGTAAATGTGAAATGTTGGGTGGGCATCTTAGAGAACATATAGGAGAGGCAAGAAAGTAGAACAGAATTTCTGAAAAAAACTACTGATGAATGAAAAGGCTTATTTGCAAATGGAATCTGCAACACAGTAAGAGAATTACATGCAACAGACCAGGAAGGAGATGGAGTCAACAGAGACAATCCAAGGTAGTGCTAACCCACCTGCTAGACATCTTTCCTTAAGACCTGACTCTGTCAGAAGAGGTCTTGGCTGAGCTGGCTTCTTCTACACAAAGAGGGAAAGTGCTGACACAGCAGCATCCAAGGTCCTCTTTGCTGGGATCAAACCCAGTATCCCATTCTTTTTTTTTTTTTTAGAGATTTATTTATTTTTATTTATGTGAGTACACTGTAGCTGTCTTCAGACATGCACCAGTAGAATTCAATGAACCCTATTACAGGTGGTTGTGAACTCAAGACTTCTGGAAGAGCAGTCAGTGCTCTTAACCACTGAGCCATCTCTCCAGCCCGAGTCTCCCATTCTTTACCTCACACTTGAACCCTCGTCCATCCCACTGAAATATTTTCCCTGCTAAGCATTTTCTAAACCATCTGTAATCTGAAGTATATTCCTTTGCTTTCCTCTCCAAGCCGTTGCCAAGGTTCCTGGGCTGCTCCCAGCTCCTAGAACAAGAAGAGAACAAACTGCCCCATCATACATGACAGAAAGCTACAATTCACTGAAAAGGTTCACTAGGGCCTTCTTCAAACCCAAACCTAAGGCACTCTCCCTGGAATAGTATACTATTTTACTGCCAACAGAGTCATCTCTTTACTAGTATGTGTTGTCTCTCTAGTCTTGAACTCTGATCATCTAGCCCAAAAGCAAGCTTCATAGGAACAGATGGGGAGTTGTCATCTCTAAAACAATGTATATTATTTGAGTGCTTGGGGGAAAGATCTTAAATGTATCAGAAGACTAACTATAGAAATCTCATGACTAGGACAATGAGGAGTCTTTTAAAGTGGTTGTTAGAATGGGAATGGCCCCCATAGACTCATGTGTTTGAAGGCTTGTCTATAGGGAATGGCACCATTAGAAGGTGTGGCCATGTTAGAGTAGGCGTGGCCTTGTTGGAGAAAATGTGTCACTGTGGAGGCTGGCTTTGAGATCATATATGCTCAAGCTGTGTCTACTGCGGTACAGTCATCTGCTGCCTGTAGATCAAGATGTAGAATTCTCAGCTACGTCTCCAGCACCACATCAGCCTACATACTGTTATACTTCCCACCATGATTATAACAGACTAAGCCTCTGAAACTGTAAGCCAGCCCCAATGAAATGTTTTCCTTTGTTAGAGTTGCTGTGGCTGTGGTGTCTCTTCACAGCAATAAACTAAGACAAGCAGCAAATATATTACTAATACAGGCTGATGAAAATAGAAGAGAGGAATAGGCAAACAACAAGAAGGCATCTGGCCTTCATTTCTTTGTATTCACCCTAAATGAAGGCTGTTCATGAAACAATGACTGAAACCAAGGAGGAATCTGAACATCTGAGGGCAACAACCAGCGTAACCAAACCCACGCACCTCCCCACATGTCAGCCTAGCTTCTGCAGTAAGGGTCTGAGAAAGCCCCCAGACAGTCTGACATGGCCTATATTCCAGGTTCCTCCCTGCTGTACAGAGCATGTCTCTTGCCCAACTCTCGCTCTACGCATCTTCCACATATGAACTAACATCTCACTAAAACTCACCCTTTTTTTGGCCATTGAATGTTTTTAAATTTTTAAGAATCAAAGCAATTTTGAGTTTTTGGGAACAAGAAAGTCTCGATCATTCTCAGAAACATGACAACATTTATATATCATAACCAAGACATAATAAAGAAGATTTTCTGATACACTGAGGGAAAACAGTCATGCTACCCTTTCTTGATGGGAAGTACACACCTATCAACTGGACAGAAACCTTAAATGCAAGTCTGCTCTAAAATACGAGAGAAGTCTGCAAAATACAGTGAGTGAAACAGTATCTTAAAGTGTGCAAAAAGGTTTCATTTAATATGGAAAGAACATTTTCTAAAAGTATCTAATAATAGGGTTGTATAGTGCTTAAGAGAGAGACATAAAACAAAGGGGCTAAAGATACATGAACTTGTAGGAAAGTATTGACTTAACTTTTAAAGTTCCTATTGCAATCCTACTCCTGAATTATGAGGGCTTTGATTTATGTGAGCTTGTTAAAACACATCACTCACATAAAATGGGACTTCCTCATGAAAAGAAAAAAAATACTGAAACTGGAAATAGCTGTAGTAAATAAATTGTGCTCCCTGAAGTCCTTCCACATGCTCAAGAAGGTTCACAGTTTAGGACCCCAGCTTCCCAGCAGTAAACAAAGAGACGAAAACTCAATTACATACATGATTCGCTAGTACCCAAGTCTGAAACGACAAATCATTGCTGGAAAGCACAACTTCTGCTGAAATAAAGACAGAAAAGGAATCACTTTCCTGAATCTTACAGATACAATATGACATTTTACAGAACAGCCCAAACACTAAATTAACACCAAAATTGAATTTCATGTTATTTCTAGGATCTTTTTAAAATTTAAGTCATCATCGTAATAATGATAATGTAAAAAAAAAAATCAATCTACGGGACAAAAAATAAAAATAGCACAGAAAACAACTTAAGAAATGAATAGGGCAGAGAACAGCATGATGCCACACATAGGTTGTATACAGTGCTGAGGCAGGAGAATGTCAAGGTCAAGGCCAACCTTGAACTATATATATGACAAGAATGAACTCGAATCTGGACATGCCGTGCTACAGATATTTGTGTTGACATTCACCTAGGAGACTTAGAAGCAGACAACCGTGAGAAGCCTATCTTCTGCAGTACACTGGTGGAAACAGAGAATGTCCAAGTGACTACTATGATGTAGAGTCAAGCCCCAACTTTGGTAGGGTGACTTTAGTGGGAACTATGTATCTTTATCCACATGCACATAAGCAAACTACTGACTAACTCAATTAAAATGCAGAATGCAATCTTCCATAAATAACATTTTCTTTGGATGAACAATGTGGCTTTTATCATTCTGAGAAATGATTCACTAGCCCTCCTTTTCACAGAAACCTCCTTTTTCACAGAAACATTCATGCCACCACAGACTGTTATTTGGCTCTGACTGTCCAGCGATGAGGGTATACAAAGGCAGGAGGCCAGGAACCTGGACACATGTGTGTGAACTGAGAGTGAGCTTACTGACTTACTAGAGTGAGCAAGACTGAACAGGAGTCAAGTCTTCCTGCACTAAGCCCCAAGAGAGGCGAGTCTTCTGTAAATAGTTTTAATGCCAACATTAATCCATAAGTATTTTCTTTCTCCTAAATTAACTTGTGTGGGTATTTTTTTGTTTGGGGGGATTATTTTTGTTTTGTTTGTTCTTTAAGAAAAAACTGATTGCAAAAAAGCCAAAACACAAAAATCAAAGCAAGAACTGAGAGGGGTGCTGGAAGAGATGACAAGGAAAAGGAAGTCCTGAAAGGCAGAAGTCTGAGGAGCCCTGTGGAGCTGCATCCACAGTGACAGCAGAAGGGACAGAAAGAAGTAGAACAAACATATAAGAACTCCCATCAACATGCCTATGAGAACCTTCCACCTACTTCAAAGGAAATAGCTTGTCCACTATGTTTAATATTGAGTGATTTCTGGAGAGACACTATCTTCTAATAAAAGAAAATTAACATGCATAAGGTGAAGCCAGGAGAGCAGCAGTCCGCTCTCTTCTGAAAGGTGCATGTTTTCATTCACTAATGCAGCTCTCCAAAACAACCCAAGGTACAAGAACCCCTTCAATTATCACAAAAACCCATGAGAACATAATGTCAACATGAGCTTTTGTTTTGGATGATATCAAGATGTTTCATGAAAAATAATGGCACAACAAGCTTTTAAAACCAAACAGAACAGGAAATGATGCCTTTACACTATAATTGCATGGGAACTTTTTAAGGTAAAAAGAGAAAAGGTCCCAAGGTAGCCGCCCCCAACCCTTACAAGTGTCATACCCTACACCTCAAACCTTCCCCAGGTCATACCAAACATCTCCACACACACCCGCCTTCCCGGGTCATACTCCATACCCCAAACACTCCCCAGGCCATATCTCACACTCAAGCCCTCCAAAGTACCATGCCCCACACCCAACCCTCACAGTGCCATGTCTCACATCAAACCCTCACAGTGCCCTGTCTCATAGCCAAACCCTCACAGTGCCATGTCTCGCACTACTGCTTTCAAGCAAACTGTGTGAACTGGCAGGAGTGCAGCTTCCCTCTCTCTAGTCACTTGGTGGCAATGACAAGCTTCCAGAAGTCACAGTTTGCAAAACAAAGTCCTGAAGCCAGATGTGGAATACTTCTCTGTTTGTTGTTAGTCAGAGAGAACCCCCCCCCAACCTTACCCCACTCCAAAAAGAAAAAACCAGGCTACTGCCATTTCTGATAGCTACCCGCCAGAATGAGACTGTAAGGTCCTATTGCTGAAATATCATATATTATGTTTATAAGGTTTAATGAAATCAAACTTGAATTACATTTCGTTCCTACTGTTAGCTTTCAGGGTTGGAAGTGATGAAAAAGTTGTCAGAGGTGTACTCGGTGCTGGACCCGGCATGTTACAATACATACCTGCGAGATCTATCCTTGGCTACACCTACAGCACACATATTCTAAGATTATGCATCAAACCTCTTTTGGTTTGGATTGATGCATGCGTAGCCAAACACAATTCATGCCTAGCTCATTAAACCTAGGGAAAAGTCTACTGAAGAGGTCAGGCCATAGGCCTTAGGAAATACCCTAGCACTGCTGTTTTGCTGCACGAACATGCTGTGGAACTAAGTTCTAAACATCTGCTCTCATAGATCAGTGCTGTACATGCTTGGAGAAGCTTCTCTTCAATCAACAGTGCACATGGCTACTCATACACAGTGAAGTGCTAGGACAACTGTATGCTCACTTCCACACAGGGCACTGCATGCTCATTTCCACACACAGCACTGTACCACGCCCTGTGCCATACAAGGGTCAACAAATGTGACAGAAGAGGGGGGAGGAGAGAGTAAAAACAAGATGGGAAACACTGTTGTGAAACAGAATCTTCTGGACACAAATATCTGCTGCAAGCCAAAAACTCATAGCAGCCATAGTCATTGTTTTAGTCAGGTTCTCTAAAGGAATATAACCAAGAAGATGAAGGATGAAGACAGACAGACAGACAGACAGACAGACAGACAGACAGAGAGACAGACAGGCACACATGCACGCGCAACACACACACACAGACACGCACTGGGAGAAGGGGCAGAGAGAGATTGAGAGAGAGACAGAGAGAGAGCATGCCTCCCACATCAGAAATCTTTAAAATTCACATCTGACTGCTGAGAAAGCAGTACTCATTCCTTGGAGCTGGGTATCTCACTAGTCTGAATAGTCCTAGAACAGCTGTCTCTCAGGGACAGGCAGCATGCAGTATGTATACTCCATTCACAGGAATAGGTGCTCAATATTCTGAGTTGTTACAGGATATTATTCAGTTGCCCTGAATGCTACTGGAGAGTTGTTATTTCCTATTCCACAACAAAAGCTTGAAAATAATGTCTCTACTATGAGAAATGAGGCAGTGGAAGCAGCAACAGCCACAGCAGCCACAGCAGCCACAGCAGCAGCAACCCAACAGGTCTTCTGAGCAGCAGGAGGAAAGGCAAACTGAGAAAACCCCAGGCTGAAATGCCCTTTTCATCTGGGCTGCTACCTGAAGGTGATGCCCAGAGTTGGAGAGGGCTTTCCCACATTAGTCAAGACAATCAGGATGATGCTTCAGGTGAGGTGCACACTGGGACCCATCAACACTCCATCATGAAGAGGAGCTCCTGAGCCCATCCCTCCCTGAGGCCTTACTGACACTAAAAGGTTGCTGGAAGAAGATACCAACTAGTAAGTTGCCTGTGATCTAGGAAAGTAAAGATTTAAGAAAGTAAAGATCTAGAAAAGTAAAGCCTAGAGGGAAACAACACACATCGGAGATAACATCTTCCAAACATGGCTTCACTGAAACAGGAACAGACTGTGATCTGGATACTCATTTTTAAATTGCAGGTGCAATTCCTCTGGCAAAATCATTTACCGAGTATGGTATATTGTATACTATCTAATTCAAAATCCTTTATTATTAAAGTAGTGCCATAAGCATTCTGGAAAGGTCTTATGAGCAAAGATATTTCCTAATGCTATCCAACAATCTCCCTCCCCGCCCCCACACACACACAATCTAACTCTCTCACACTCTGTCTCTCTGTTTCTGTCACTTGCTCTCTCACTATCTAACTCTCTCACACACTCTCTCTCTCTCACACACACTATCTAACTCTCTCACACTAACACTCTGTCTGTCTCTGTCTCTCCCTCTCTCACTATATAACTCTCACATTCTCTGTGTCTGTCTGTCTCTGTCACTCTCCGTCTCTCTCTTTCTCTCTCTCTCTCTCTCTCTCTCTCTCTCTCTCTCTCTCACACACACACACACACACAAACTCACACACTCATTCATTCACAAGCACAAAAGAATCAAAGAGGCAGATGGAAATCTGAAGCAAAGCATGCCCCTCCTCTTCACCACTGTTCAAAGCTGGCTGATTTTACGTACTGTACCACACAGACATTAACACTCAATATCACACAGACCTGATAATTGTAGAAAACACAGTTAAAATGGCTGAAATCATTGTTATAAATGTAGAAAAGGATGTTCAAGATTATTAGGAGCAAAATCAAGGTGTTATAAAGACATTTTTATTCACATATGTAACAGATAAATACTCATTTAAAATAAAAATTATTAAGAATGTACTTACAACTTAATTGGAGTTTATGACTTAAAAATACAATCTGAATGTGACAACAATCAGTTACTTATATTTAAATGTAAAATATCTCGCAACTGCTGTGTTACATTACCTTAAGGTGAGTTGATGAAAATTCAAGTTAAAAAAATTTATTCTTGCAAAAGCTATCATCATTTCAAGTATTCGTAAGGTCTCAAAAACCACTGTGAAATTTAGGTTTAAAGTGTCAGTTATGCTGACAAACTTTATTGCTTTACAAAACATTATAGTAAAGGGACGTGACTTTGTTTTTAATAAATTAACACTTTTTTATATATCACTCAAAGCATAAGGCCTAAATACTTACAAACAAAATGCACTATTAATTTGATTGTCACAGCCTATTTAGCTAACGTCTATTATATTTTTCTGCAATATGCAAGGCAGAGAGTAGAATCAAATTCTGAACATGAAAAATAAACCTATTATACTGTCCTGGAAAAATTAAAATATAGCAAGCTTACAAAATTATAGCCAAAACATCAATGTTTTAAATAGGTAAGAAAGTTTTAATTGAATTGAGGAACATTGTTCCCAAAGAGAAGGCAAATCACACCCACCATTTCCATGATGCTTATAAAGCCACACCCACAAAGAGGAGGAGCCTTTGTAAATATAAAATAGGTTACATGTATAAACATTGTCTCCTCCAACCACAGATGGGCAATAAAAAAATGCATTTATAGCTAACTCGACGAATTCTAATTCATCATTCTACACAATATTGCCAGAAAAAAAATAGCATCACAAACATGTGAATCAAAGAATTTTTAACAGGAAGAAAAATTCAAAAATATCTACTGTAGATGAATACTGTCACTAGAAATACTAGTGTACCCATTCAGATAATGTATCAGCATTTTCACAATACTTGGTGAGGCTGGAATAAGGTGCAAAAGCATGTCAGTGTCTTATAGGAGAGGAAGTGGGATGATCTGGAATGTTCTGCAACAGGCAATCTGTTTAAATTTTGGTCACCAACCTATGGCAACACAGAGAAGTGGTGGGAGGTATAAGAGGCAGGGAGTACTGGGATACACACACACACACACACACACACACACACACACACACACACACACATTTGTAGAAGGCAGAGGGAGAGATGGATAACTGGGAAGGGGGAGCCTGATTCTGAAGCCTCAAAGTGACACACCTCCTCCAACTAGACCAAAGCTCCCAATCCTTCCCAAACCGACTGTTCTACTAACTTGGGACCAAGTATTCAAGCATCAGAGCCTGTGGAAGCCATTCTCCTTAAACCACTATATCTCTGTGGCTTTATTTATCTGCAGAGTTAAAGGAACAAAAAGTACCTATAAATCACAGGAAAGGTAAATAGAAAAACCAAACAGTAAGTGCGTGACTTTCAAACTCAAGGTATATTATATAAAACGTATGATTTTTATTGAAGGTGTTAGCATGATAAAAAAAAAACAAAGGAATCACACACAATATGACAATATTTGAATAATTAATCTCCTAACAATAGTCTCTAACTACATTCTAATGTTAAGGAAATTAATACTTCAGAAAAAATAATCTAATTAAACTACTAATAAACAAAGCATGAGAATATTTTCATTTTGAAAGAGCCATAAATATTTTAGCTATTTCTAAAAAGGTTGAAGCCTAGGTATTGTTTGATAGATGACTTCAGAATCGTCAAAACATCATGAATGACACCCAGATAAGTATAGAAATTTTGAATATTTTCTTGGGACTTTGGAGGGAGGCTAGAAGCCCAGCTTCAATTCTGAAAACTGAGAGCACGTGTCCAGGTAAGTGACTCCATTTTTCAAAGCTTAAAAGTTGTCAGAAGTAGCCATGTTCACGTGGCAGCTGACACTGCTAGAAATCAGTTCACTTAGAACAATTAAGTCTACATGATTAAGTTAATTATTACATACCACAAAGGAAATCTGGCAGTTGGAAGTACACTAGTTATTGTACTATTTTTTTATTGTTATTTTTCCTGACATGGCAACTATAGTATTATTTGGAGAATGACACAAAGTAGCTGTTTTAATATCAGCAGTGTCTTTAGTAATAACTCAAAAAATGTTATTTTAAAACTTCAATATAAAGTTACACTAAAGACAACATTTAATTGTTTCTCCCCACAATATTTAGTTTTAAAAATTTGTTTTAGAATGTGCTAAGGTATTTACAGAGTTCATTCCCCTCTAATTTAATTTCTATAGTTTTGTTTCCATCAAAAAACCTTGAGTGCTTCCAGACTTGATTTTTAAACCTACAATATGCCATTACATTTTTCTGAAAAGCTGACATAATAATGTTCAAGAAGGAAGCTACAAATTCAAGATAAACCAGAGACAAATTTGAAAAGATCTTTCATTAAACAAAACTGAAAATAGATAAAGTAAGGATAAAAAATGGATAAATGAAAGATTCTTCTACATATGAAATACAAAATACAGAAGGATGAAAATTACCTTTCTTTTGGGGTGCCAACTCCATGCTTGCCTAGTAGGTGAGTATTTAAGTGTTTCTTCATCACAAAAGCAACCCTAAAAGAACAAAAGAAAGAAAATTAATTATGGAATTATATTTTGACACTTGGCTGGAAAATTGTAGAGGGCATTTCAGAGCGTTTCTGGTACAGGCCCACACTAGCACAGTGCGTACATGCGCATTAGAACAGTTGTTACAAAGCGCTCGCCTCTTCTATCCTATTGGAAGCAAAAGATTCAACTGCATCTGATTTGATGGGTTTCTTCTCTGTTAGGGAAAACTAAAAGTGTCCAAAAGAGCAAAATAATGACTGTGGTTACTCAGTCACTGTCTCCATTGTCAGCTGGCAAGAAAGACAAAAGTATTCGATATAATATACACAGTCCCATAGCCAAATTCACACTTCGTCATGAGATGTGCTCAAGAAAATATCATTTTATTACATATTTAAAGGATTAAAAAAAAAGAAAATCAGTAGCTATGAAGCTTTCTTAAAAATATGGTAGTGACTGAAAGAGAGATTATTTTGAAATGACATAAAGGCTGCCTGTAGCTACAGCATGTGTACAGCCATATTCCATGTGGTTTTGTACAGAGATGCCAATATACATGAAACAGAGTATCACCTGACCCACTATCTTAACTCACACACACATCAGGCATAAGCACATGTGTGGAATGGAGAACACACGTGTATCACACACATTGCCATCCTTTCACATAGCACCACATCAATTATGTGACTCTCAAAGGCACCAGAATCCATTCTGAAACATTAGACAAAATGGCTAATTTGAAAAGTGGATAAAAAAAAATTTACTGTTGTAACTCAAGAGTGTAAAGGGCTTGCAAACATTTTTGTTAATTATGTATTACAGCTGTCCTTCATAAAGTTAATTACTAATAGCTGAAAGGCAACAGAATCTATTTGCATACGTACATGAAAGGCATGACACATGCAAAAATATGATTTTAATTAGCATTCTATGATATGAAAGGCTACAAATCAAATTGGCATGTTATAAGACTCTTAACATTAAACACTGAATTCATCTGGACATGTTTGCACAAATGGGCAATGTGAAGAACGTTGAGTAATGCAGCCTCTCAAAGAGATCTGCAACTACAAGCAAAAGCCAAAGAATCTCTAGAATCACACAATCTTCATTTTGAAAATAGCACTTTTTTGTTTATTTTCATATAGTGGGAAAGGGTGTAGGGAAAAATATATTTGCATTTTAAATAATTTTTACTTAATTATTCAAATAAACTTCCATACACTGAAAACACCATTCATTCTGTTTTACATAGTAGGCAATAACAACTATGACAATAGATAGATGCTTTACAACCGCAAATAGCCAGTCGCATCATCAATCATTATAATGGAAAGATAATAATCACATTTAAAGAATCAAACTGTGATAATATTAAGTGGTGAGTGAAAAAAACAACAGCATAAGATGTTCTATATTTGTTTCTGCTTGATTTGGAAAGAATAAATAACATTTTTCATTTCCTGAAAAAAGAATATAGCAATAACAACAGTCCATTTAAGTCATAACTTTCCTACTGTCCTCCATTTCCCAATAATTAAAAAAACATAAAGCTAATAGCAAAGAGCAAAGGTTAAAAACCCAAAGCTGCAAAGCACAGCGTATTCATGTGACCAAGTACAATGTAAGAGATTTGAACTTAGAAACCAGAGTGCAGTTTTTTAATAGAGAACCATTTATTAATTAGAATGCTAAGGTTTAAAATAAAAATCAAGGAAAAATGTTTTAATACACAAGAGAACATCCACAACAGGGATGAAAGTCTTACCCAGCATTCTAAGTCTGTAGAGGGATTCTATTGTTAAAAACTCAAGTGGCGATTTGTCACTCTTGGGGAATATTGGAGAAAATAGAGAATGTGTGCAGTGTAAAACATGAGTTCATGTTCAATTGCAAAATATTTATTCATCCAATTTAACCTAAATGCCAATTCTTTATATTTGGCTCTTTAATATATGACTAGTGTGATACTTTTGATGTAATTGTGAGTGTACAAAAATACCCAGCTGACCAAAGAGAAAACAACTGATACAGATATGCTCCACTCACTTTATTAACAGACGATTGACTCAATACTTTAACATAATGTGTGTGTTGGCATATGCTTGCCACAAACTAAATAGACAAAAATAATTATTTTAAAAATGTGATTACCTAACTGACTTTAACTGATTTGCACATGATAAACCAGCCTGCCTCCATCTTGGGTTTAATAGTCATCTTATAGTAAAGACAAGCTAGGTTCAGTCCTGTTTATGACTCAATCTATGTTTCTCAAGGAGGAGGTTATGCCCCACCTGTACCTTACTACAAATGGTTCTGTACTGCAGGTCCCAAGAACCTGCAATCATGTTTTTGTTTCAAAAAGTTGTAACAGCTATCTTGCAAGCCTACCTCTGCTTCAAAAGGTTGTTATATGACTATCACCTTACAATCATTTAGTTGTTTCAGGAGGTCAGTATAACTAACTTATTAAGCTTATGTTCTACACACGGTATGCACTCAGATAAGTGGATATTAGCCCAAAAGCTCTGAATACACATGAAGCTCAAGAAGAAGGAAGACCAATGTGTGGGTGATTCGGTTTTTCTGAGAAGGGGAACAAAATACTCATAGGAGCAAATATGTAGATGAAGTGTAGAGCAGAGACTTAAGGAAAGGTCATCCAGAGACTGTCATACCTGAGTATTCATCCTATATATAGTCAACAAACCCCGACACTATCATGGGTGCCAAAAAAATGCTTGCTGAAAGGAGCCTGATATGGCTCTCTCCTGAGGCCCTGCCAGAGCCTTACAAATACAAAGGCAGATGCTCACAGTCAACCACTGGACTGAGCTCAGGGTCCCCAATGGAGGAGTTAGTAAAAAGGACTATAGGAGTTGAAGGGTTTGCAACTTCATAGGAAGAAAAACTGTATCAACCAACCAGACCCCCCAGAGCTCCCAGGGACTAAGCCATCGACCAAGGGGTACACATGGCTCAGCTGCATAAGTAGCAGAGGGTTGCCTTGTCAGGCATCAATGGGAGGAGAGGTCCTTGATCTTATAAAGGCTTGAGAGATGCCCCAATATAGTGGCATCAAAGGCGAGGAGGTGGGAGTAGGGTGGGTGGAGGAACACCCTCAAAGAAGTAGGGGAAGGGAGAATGGGATAGGAGCAATCCAGGAGGGGGGACTGGGAAAGGGGGATAACATTTAAAATGTAAAGAAAGAATATAGCTAACAAAAAAAATGCAAGGAGGAAGTAAATTTGGGTATTTTAGATAGAATGTGCATCTGATTTGATTTTATTTGTATATATGAAGTAAAATAAAACAACTATCAAAAAAAGTAAGCTTATGTTCTACTTCTAGAACAGTGGCTCTTTTGCCCACCAAATCCCCTATTTGGAAACTCCTTATCCCTGAGCTACAAAAACCTCTGCCTCACTTCCAATGCTGAGTTTCTGAACCCCACCTTGGGAGCCGGCAGCCTGTGTACACAAATTGAAAACCGTGCTTTAATTTATTTGGCCATGATGGTTTAGATCAATAGTCTTTCTCCTGGCATCTTTGGGATGAACACAAGTGCCTGAAATTGCATCACTTAAGCTGGGTTTGGATGTGAAAAGTACATGACAGTGCTAACATGTACATTCTAGTTTTCAAAAAATGATTCTTGTTTTTTACTTTCAGTTCAAAGTGCTTTTCTACACTACAGATTATGAAAGCATCTCTTCTTTCAGCTCTTTACGTTTTAATGGTGTAACAATCTCTGCATTTCATTGTTATGGATGGCAATCTGCCTTATCAAAGTAAATTCAGATCATAAACACAGAGAGATGGGAGAAGCAACAAAAGGTGCCTTGCTTGCCTCTCTAAGTCCCACCCATGTATAATGCAGGGTGCTGCAACGCTGGTGCCATGAGCCAGATCCCTACCTGAGCCGCTTATACTCTGCTGCAGAGACTGGACCACAGCAGCATGTGCTCCTGAGGCTGGCTCTCTTCACTGCTATTCTTCTTTCTCTGTGGTATTATTACTTTCAACTTTCCCACTGACAAAATTCTTACAATTTCTCCTATATAAGTATTAATTGGGCTGAGCATTGCCTAAATCACAAGTTCAAATTTAAGCACAGCCTTCTAAAGGGTATAAACAATTTTGGGGAAATTGTCATTAGTCACACTTGACAAAAAAATAAGTTATGAAGCATTTGATCTTGTTAGTTCAAAGACAGCATGTGACAAACACTGAAATGCAGCATCCTGATGCTTGCTCACATCACCCAACCACACCCATTGACATCCTACTGAGCCAGTACTCATCTATCCAGGGATCCTACAGTTCCCACACAGTTGCATAGAGGACAAGTCACACTCAGTAATCAGATGGGTGATCCAAAATTCAAATTATTAACATTTTAAATCTCTGCTAAAAAGAAAACAGGCCATGAGACTAGCTGGCAAAGGCTAATGGCTTAGTCTAAGACAGTACCTACAACCATAAAAATGTGTAGAACTACTTCAGGTTAATGTAAACTCCAGAGTAATGTTGGCTCTTTAAGTAAAACATGCAAGTCTACGGGACACAGGGAAGCCTGGAGAAGGCCAATCCTGGCTCTGTCATGAAGTACAGGGTGAGGATGATGATATTATGTGCCTTCTCCAATTGTTAATGACTAAAGCAAAGGGAGTCTTCTACAGGAGAGCTGTGATAAAAGGGTACTATGAGTACTGGCATCCTGAGAGGCAGGGTGGCAGTGCAAGTTCTAAACCCTGGCATTAGCATGGTCCTCGAAACAATCTAGTCGATTTGGTTTTACCTAGAAAGACACGTGGTCAGATAAAGAACTTCAACTCCAAATACCTATATTCATCTTGGTAATGGTGCAGTGAACAAATGCTGAAATAAAGTTCAGCTCGCACATGTCAGGGCTTAGAAATGTCACCAATAAGGTACTTAAAACAACATTCCTGTATGAAAATCACTCACCTAAAGAACAATTCACATTCCCAACTCTTCTTACAGAAATGGCCCCCACAGACTCCTGTGTGGATGGCTGATCCATAGTGGTACTGTTAGGAGGTGTGACCTTGTTAGAGTGGGTGTGTCCTAGTTGGAGTAAGTTTGGCCTTACTGAAGGAAGTGTGTCACTGTGGGGACAGGCTTTGAGGTCTCAGAAACTTGAACCACTTTATTCCTGATGCTTGTGGATCGAGATGTAGAACTCTCAGCTTCTTATCAGTACCTCAGAACCACTTTTGGCTGCACAGTGCCGTGTTTCCCTCCATGACAATAATGGGCTAAACCTCTGAACTGAAAGGCAGACCCAATTAAATGTTTCCCTTTATAAGAGTTGAGGGAAGAGGGCTTATGGGACTTTCGGGGAGGGGGAAACCAGGAAAGGGGAAATCATTGGGAATGTAAATAAAAAATATGGAAAAAAAATAGTTGCCATGCATGGAGGGCTGGAGAGATGGCTCGGTGGATAAGAGCACTGACTACTCTTCCAAAGGTCATGAGTTCAAAATGCAGCACCACATGGTGGCTCACAACCATCCGTAAAGAGATCTGACACCCTCTTCTGGTGTGTCTGAAGACAGCTACAGTGTACTTACATTAAATAATAAATAACTAAAAAAAGTTACCATGGTCATGGTGACTCTTCATAGCAATAAAAGTCCATTAAGACAGCCCCTAAAGGTGAGATGAACAAAAATAAAGCACCCTAAAGGCATGAAACAGCAAGGAGAAAAGGATGCTATCTCCAGCGCATGTTTAGAGGAAAATGTTGGCCACATTAACAGGCATGTGCTGGTGAGCCACCCAATGTTATTGTTTTTTTAATGTGTGCACAGATCAACAGACTTACATCAGAAAATGGGTATTGTAGTAAGATCTATGTAACCATACTCCTTATAGGGTGTGAAGCTGGGAAGCCCAAAATCAAAGAAATTGAAGGCTAGATATTAAGCTGGATGTTCCTTGGAGGTTGGGCCTTTCCTATGTTTTGCATGAAAAAGTGGTGGATGGGCTTGCTATGGGTGCTCTTAAATGGCACTGATCGAGGGGTGCAATGAGCTCCATAGACTCAGGCTCTTACACTCTTGATTTGGAGATTAGACATTAATAGGAGAATTTGGGGAACACAAATTTTTCATACCTCAACAAAGTTGGAGTAAAATCCCAAGAAATCTGAAAACAAGAAACAGTACAATGGCTTTGTTTATGCATTTGAGGTGCTTGAGAACTGTAATTAAAAGCTCTGTGAATAAGAGCTAAGACTTTAGCTCTATTTACCATATAAGTGAGCCTGAGCAAGTCTTGATCCTCATGCTAAGTCTCTGCTTCCTAATTTACAGTGTGCAGATAATTATACTTACTTTATATAAGTGAGATTTCTTTTTTAAAAAAATACCTACTACATAGTGACTACTAAAAAAGTATTATAAGAGTAACTGCTATAGGAAAAACAAGGAGCAAATGAACACATAGTGATTCTTGATTCAAGAAAAACAGAGATAAACATAGCTACAGTTATGACCCTGTACAGAAAGTGTGCATTTCCAGTCTGGATAGATGTGAAGGAACACAAATGGACAAAAGCCAGGCTGTAACAATGCAACCCAGAAAAGAAATGCATACAGCCCAGGGCCACCAATAACTAGAATGTAAGAATACACAGGGCTCAGCAAACACTAAAAATTCTCTGAGAGCTTAGAATCTGAGATATTTGCTCTGACTAAAAACAGTGCTCAATAAAAAACCAACAAATTCTGAGTACAAAATTAGTGCAAACTGAGCAGCACAATTGTGACCATTAAATATATTCCACAATATATAACATAAAGCAGACCAATTTATTTTCCCATAATGAACCCAATGTGGCTAAAAATAAAAATATAAACAAAACATCAAATAATGGTTCTTAAAAACACTAATTATAATCCATTTTCTCATGTTAATTAAAAATGTTGAGAAATATATTTAACATGATATTTTTTTACTTTCGAGTTACATATCACTTGTAAATATAGGATTTTTTTTCTATTTTGCTAAATATTTCCTTATCATACAGGTAGAAGCATCTTGAAAATAATCTTAAGTGAATAGTATTTTATATTAACTTTATATTGTACTTTACACTTTTAATAGTGTATTTGCTTAAGAGATAAATTAAAGGCATTTCGTTGTGCTCAGTGTTCATTTCTACTAACGGCTGCTACACATCAGGAGAACTATGACTGAGAATGCCCGCAATCTTCACTCAAACACCAGAGGATATGTTTGATTGTGTAGCATAGAAGTAAGATTGCAGATTCAACTAACAAATTTAAACTTGTATTGTAATGACAAGAACATTTACAGAAGTGCAGTTGGGGGGAAGGTGGCCCAAAACACAGAATTCCAAATAGAGATCAGAAGAAAGCCATACCAGTGTCCACAAGGTGGAAGATATAGAGCCTGGCCACAGAAAGAAGTACCACAGTAGTTCATGAGAAGTGGAAAACAGTGAAGCAAGACATTTTTACCTAAGAAAGGTATGCCAAGACAGAACGCATTCCTGTAGAAACCAGATTCATTTAGAGTACAAAAAGGTTTAGCTAAGTGTAGGTGCACTATTTGCTACTGCTGAATATGCAAAAATACAGATAGATGATAGATAGATAGATAGATAGATAGATAGATAGATAGATAGATAGATAGATAGATAGATAGATATAGTTTTACTTCATGTTTTGTGTATGAATCTTTTGCTTACATCTATGTAAGGACACTACATGCATTCAAAGTCACAGATGTTAAAAGAGGGTGTGTTTCCCTGGTGCTGGAATTAAGAGACAGTTGTTACCCACCATGTGGGCTGGGAACAAAACTCAGTCCTCTACTAGTGCAGCCAGTGCTCTTTACCCTGAGTCATCTCTCCAGCCAGTACTGACAAGGAGCTAATGACTTGGCTGCTTAGGCTACAGTTCCCATCTATTTCTGATTACTTCCTAATCCACACTAGTGGACTTTCTTGTGCTTATCTTTTATCTTCTTTGAGTGAGACTCTTATTTATGTATACATTTTTACCTTCAAATGTAAATAAAGTTCACTTCCTGAGCTTCAAGCACAATCTCCTTATTGGGAAGTCTAAAATGTGTATCTCTACCCATGACTTTTGTGAGGTGATTTTCACGTCTAAGTGATGACACATAAGAACATGTCTGATATTCAGTCATGGGGCGTCTCCCACTGATCACCTTTACAGAATAGCTAGGTCTATCTGTTGTGCCACTGTTAAAATCTATTGATCTCATCCTAACGCTCATAAACCCATTATTTCTAACACTTTTCCCACTGAGACCATACTTGTTTCTTCCTACATTAGTGAACTACTTCAAACTATTACACTCAAGGACCATGACTTCTGGTTCTCATCCTGGCAAGTCATTCTGCATCCCAACAGCACATAACCATGGTTGCTCCAGCCCTCAGGTCATGACCTTTCTTTTTTTTTTTTTTTTTTTGGTTTTTCAAGACAGGGTTTCTCTGTGTAGCCCTGGCTGTCCTGGAACTCACTTTGTAGACCAGGCTGGCCTCGAACTCAGAAATCCTCCTGCCTCTGCCTCCCAAGTGCTGGGATTAAAGGCGTGCGCCACCACCGCCCGGCAGGTCATGACCTTTCTAATGCTGCTCTAGACAGAGAGCCCAGGTTGGCTCAGCAGATGGCAGTCCTCCATCAGCACTTTGGACTAGGTCTTCTATCTCTGGAGATGTCCTCCAAAAGGAGTCAGAAATGACTGAAGAAAAGCTGCATGCCAGCCAAGGGGTGAGGGTAGCTCAGACATTCACACACAGTGCATGATCTGAGACTATTTCATATTAAATACAATTTAAAAATGACTGTATTTTAAAAGGACAAAAGTATCAGAGAGCATGCAATTCTTGAATATGTTTTATTCCAACATACATATAAGTAAAAATATATATCAACTAAAACAAACAAACTAAATGAACTCTGGCAGATTTTATCTTTGTCTCTATAATTTTCTAAAATAAGTAAACAAATTGTTTAATAAAAGCAAACATAATACATTTGTAGTTTCCAAGTCATTTTTTCCCCTCAACCAAATTCTAAAACTCCATCACAATGCAATGTAAGCATTACACACTCATCCTAACACGAGGGAAAACTGAAGTCGGAGAAAGGTAAGTCACTGAGACATCTTAGAGAAAATATAGCAAAGAAGCTGAAAATGCAAAAGTAGGATTAGTGCCTAGTGACCTTTCTACAGAGCTCAGCAACCCTACAATGAAAGTGGACAATCCATTGCAAAGAAAGCCACAGGAGGAGGGACAAGTTCAAACGCACAGTCATTCAGTACAGCAACTTCTTTTCAAAATGAACAAACTAAGAAGGAAAAATCTAGCAACAGATATGAAAAACGACTAAGAAAGTACGTGATATTAAAAAGAGAACACACAGACACACACACATACTAATGGCCATATATTCTCTGTGCTGGTTATATCTTGTCAACCTGACATGTCATTAGCTAGAGTCATCTGGAAAGAGGACCATAACTGACAAAATTTGACAATCCTCCAAATTGGCTAGTAGGCAGGTCTATGGGACATTTCCATGATTAACAGTTGATGTGGAAGGGCCCAGCCCACTGTGACTGACGCCACCTCAAGTAGGTGGTCATAGGCCATACCAAAGCAGGCAGTGCAAGCTGTGCAGAGGAAGCAAATGAGCGGCATTTCTTCATGGCCTCTATTCCAGTTCCTGCCTCCAGAGTCTGACCATGACCTCCTGGGCTGACTTCTATTTCTGATTAACAGAAAGGGCTAGGAAGAAATAAACCCTTTCAGTCCCAAGTTGTTTTTGGTCATGGTATTTAGCACAGCAGTAAAAAGTAGAGACAACCTGTATCATCCAGAATATGTATGAGAGTACACAATCTCCACAAAGTTGTTTAAGGACAGCCTCCTGAAAGGATATGCCATCATATTTTGATTTGCTGACATGCATGTTAAATTAACAAAATTGGAAGTTTTCATTGATAGATAAAACGATTTTTTTTAATCTATCAAGATTTTATCTTGCAAATAAAGGACAATAAAATACACAACCACATGAGGTTGTAGAATTCACATTCTGAAGTAAAAGGAATGTTAACGAAGGAATAAAATCTATTTCTTGAACTCTTTTACAAAATAACTTCTGGGTTAGAACAACTATGTCTTTCATTGTTTCTTTCTATCTCCTAACATACTCATGTGGTTCTATCATCCTTTTGGCTATAATTATTGCATCGACTCCCCCTGCCCACCACATCTGAAATAGACACTTACAATGTGACAGGAGATGGGGATGAAGATCTTTTAGACAAATACTTGTCTAGTATGCATAAAGTTTTGGGCATTTATAAGCCAAGTACAGTGGTGTCTGCCACTCATTGACCATTTGGGTGGAAAAAGAAAGATCCGCCATTCAAGCACATCTTGGCTTTACATGAGGTCATGGCTGCCTTGAGATATATGAGACTATGCCTCAGGAAAACTATCAACGGCACACAATTTTATTTAGTAAAAAAATCTTATTTTTATATATCAAAATTTTAATTATTTTTTTCTGGATAACTGTACAACTGCATGAATGAACTAGTACATGTTTTATTTACTGAAAATTTCATAATGTAAAGAAAAGATTGTATTTCATACTTCTCAAAAAATGCTCTCTTTACAGAAAGTGTTGTGTGCTCATATAGATACAAATATTAGATATAATATTAAAAATATTTCTCAAATGATATAAGATACTGTAATACAGACATCTAAAACACACACTGCATCCTATACTATCCAAAGAAAAGAGGCAGAAGCACTCAGAAAGAAGCAACTGGTTAACCTTTAATTCCACTGCAACTTAATCAGAGCCAACATGAAAATGCAATTGTTATCATTCTCTAAACTGTAAATACTATTGTATCTCACTTTTAGCAAAGTATTGTAGACTTTCAAATACTAACTGCATCCTAAATTATACTAAAAGCAATCCATATTATGGTTGTTGTGGATTTTGCTTGTATTTATATTTAAAGAGAAAGAGGAGTAAAATTTATTGGATATTTTATGTACATCAATTCACTTAAATCTTACAATATATTTTATTCATGAAATAATATGTGCCATGTACATATTAAGCAACTTTAACAATTCTACAAAGGAAGTGGTGGTTAGGGTAGAGGTCAGAGACTGCAGAAACAACTAGAGAATGCAATCACTAATTTGGTACGTGGGAGTTCAATATACATGCACATATTTCCTATATTATAGGAGAAACCAACCATAGATACACCATGAGGAAATGTTCATGGGTTCTCCTAATTAGAGAACAGGTCATAGAAAAGCACTTAAATCAAAGTCTTGAATGACAGGAGGCTGGGACTTACCATCTGCTTCACCCAAAATTATGCCAAGGGTTTTAGCTTTGCTCTCTAAGTTTATGATAGAGATTACATATAATGTATTGCCAGGACTTCAGAGTAGTGACTGCACAAAGATAATGTGGATCATGAAGACCCTATGACCCAGATATTAGGGATATGTGAGTGTGTATATGTGTGCATGCGCGCACACACACACACACACACACACACACACACACACACACACACACACGCGCACGCACACACGCACGCACGCACACGTAGAAAGAGAGAGACAGACAGAGAAACACTATGATCTAGTTAAATGGAGTCTGTAAACCTCAATTTCACTTTTCTAAACTATGGAAATCTTATCCAAAAGACCTATGCAATGATGTAAAAATGAACAGTGATGAAAAATATAATTTTACTGGGAGAACAGTATATCTATCAAATAGTATAATAAGTATTTAACGAGGATTATTATATATAAAAGAACAACTCTAACAAGTACCTCTGTAACCTTAATTTTAAGGTGGCATATTCTGTAATGCTATCTATGATGGAGGCTAAGACAGAAAAATTAAGAAGGTTAAAAGCAGCTTGGTTTATATAAAGAATTAATCAAAAAATGGAAAAGAAAAATGAAGCAACTTGAATTAAATAGAGAAATGATAGGAAGAAAATATCTATAAACAGTTAAAAACCTAAGAAAAATGCTTAAGTATGAAGTATTTCAAGAAATGAAGTAACTCTCAATAAATGATTGCTATTAATAAATTAAGGCTCTCTTCTCACTGAAGCATGTAATTCTGGTATCGTCTTTATTGATTAAATCTGCAGATGCTAAAACATACAAGGGTGTTTATGTCAAGGAATAAAACACCAATCAATAAATCCAACAACAAAAAAACAGATTTCCAGCTTTACATGCAATTTGTTTTCAAATTTCTTGCCTAACATTTTGTGCAAATCAGGGATGAAATAGCATATGAGAAGGCAACATGGAGCAGTGTGTGCCCTAACTCCTATGCAGTATTCTAAGGATCTGTGAGACACTCAGCCTAATGGCTCAGTCCAGCAGGCCAACAGGTTCACTCATGAACTGGCACCACCATAAAAACTTCAAAGAGAATTTCTTCTAACAAGTTTGCTCACAGATATAGTAAGCTATCTCAACTCCATGTAGTTGAATTGGAAGATCCAAAGAAAGAAAGTGAAATGGAAATGTTTTGGAGAAATGAAAAGCAAAATTTTATAGTAAATTTCAAGAGCTCAAAAACTCAACACATTGCAAACAGAGTAAGCGCAAATATAATAAACTAAACAGTCCAAAAAGTAATCAAAAAATAGTTATAGCGAACCTAAGAGAAGAATGACAAAAGATGCCGGGCAGTGGTGGCACAGGCCTTTGATATCAGCACTCAGGAGGCAGAGTCAGGCAGATTTCTGAATTCAAGGCCAGCCTGGTCTACAGAGTGAGTTCCAAGACAGTCAAAGCTATACAGAGAAACCCTGTCTAGAAAAGTCAAAAAAGAATGACAAAAGATTTATAGAAGCAAAGGAAAGACCACAAGAAATGCAGGAAACGTAGCTGTCATCATCTTCCTGACAAGTACAAAATCAGCCTTGAACAGAGCTGTACAGACACAGTGCTATGGAAGCAAACTTGTGAGGTCAACATGAAGGTCTGAGTTCAGATCTCCAAGCCCACATTTACACAAGTCAAGACTTGTGATATGTGCATATGAAACAAGTGTGCAGTTTGGGAAAGAACAGAGGGTGACTGGGGAGGGCAGGGTGACTGGGGAGGGCAGGTTGACAACCCCAGTGAAAGCATGTTTCAAGGAGACCTGACATCCTCCTCTAATGTCTGCAAATGCACATGGACAAGCATCCACTCCTATATATGCATTACACATAGAAGATCCGCTCACACGTTCTCATTAAAGTCCATATAGAAAGACAAGGAACAAAATAAAGGGAGGGAGGAAAGATGGGAAAGAGACAGAAAACAGATAAAACACAAAATGTATGACAGGCCTAACACACAGGACAAAAGTTTTAGCAAAGTTTTATTAAAAACTAAATTTATATATCTCATTATATCAAAATATCAACATTTTCCTCTTTTGAAGATAAAATCAAAAGCTAAAAGAAAATCTTGGTAATCTTGTCTGTGGTAAGATATTTCTAAAATATATACAGAAACCTTAGATTCAATAAGAAACAGGAAGTCATATCTTCTAAGATGAACGGAAGATGTCCAGAAACCTTCACCACTGAAGAAAGTTAGACATATAGAGTCACAGAACATAGTGAACAGCATAAAAAAAATTCAAAG
This sequence comes from Tokudaia tokunoshimensis, assembly GCA_036184795.1. NCBI lineage: Eukaryota > Metazoa > Chordata > Mammalia > Rodentia > Muridae > Tokudaia > Tokudaia tokunoshimensis. The sequence continues at coordinate 62,244,609 of BTHU01000017.1, forward strand.
GAAATCGAGAATGGAATTCTCTGGAGCATCTAAGAATAGGAGAAAAAAAAAAGAAAGAAAAACACCTGAGTGTCCTGTCAAGTACACAGAATAGGAGTGTTCAAACACTTCTGCTTAGAAGATAATGAGGAAAATCTAGAAAAAACCAGAACTGTTAAAAATATTCCTGTGCAAGCGATCCCCGTAGAGACCTAACCAAAGAACTGCTTCAGGAAAAGCGCCAACTCAACTAGTGCAGCATGGACATTCAAAGGAAAGAACAGCAGAGAGAACTAGCGAACCAACAGGTTGAGACCATCAACAGAGGGGTTTTAACTATGCCAAAGAAAAGACCCAAATATGACCCATTGTAACGGAAAAGGAAAATAACGAACTGTGAAAAGGAGCAATATCAAAAGAAGAAATGAACAACACACACACAACAACAAAAAGAATGAAAGGCCAGTAAACATAAAGATTTTGCTGTAGCCTAAAAAACACAGATTTGAATCAAATAAGAGTCCTAATGAGCAGGATGAAAAAGCATGAGGAAGGCTAATGGAAAAATATAAATAACATCATGTAAAAATCATTGGCAACACCCATGAAACTTAGCAAACATGGAAAACATCCACGAAGACAGACAACATAATCAACCTTCCTACCAATGCCAAACACCAGAGAGGAACCTTAAAAACAGCAACTGAAAACCTGGCCTGCATTAGATTAACAGGCATGCTTGCTCATTAAGATTAGCAAGTGATTTAGCCTCAAAACTATTCAAGACAGAAATAAAAGATGTTCAAAATACTAAACACACACACACACACACACACACACACACACACACAGGAATTAAGTGAATAAATATAAACTAAAGATTATAAATGCAAACACAAGGAGATATGAAGACAATCCAATGAATAAAACTCAATGAATTCATAGTCAGCAAATCAGCCCAACAAGAAATAGTAAAGATAATCCTTAGGCTGAGACTGAAAGGAAACAGGCAGAAATTCATCTCCACATGATGAAATGGAAGACACTACTAATAGTGATTACTTGGATAAATGACAAGAAAATACAAAAGTATCTTTTATTTCTACCTTTAATTTCTTGCGGGGTTGAAAGATATTGACTTAGAGCAACAATTATAACAAGACATAAAATGTATTAAAAAAAAAACTGAATCATAGCAATAAAACCGAGGAAGGGAAAATGAAGCTACACAGAAGCAAAGCTTTGCAGAGTTGAAGTTAATTTGGTATTCAACAAACTGTAATAACATAAGTTACAATGTTTACTGTCATCCCCAGGGTAAAAATTAAGAAAATTTAAATACATAAAATTTACATGCATATATAAATTATATATAAATATACATTATATACTCATACATTTATATATATGAAACCACAAATCGAAGTAAAAAGATAAATAAGAAAATGCCAACATAACATACAAAATAGAATATGGTGAAACAGAGATACAAAAGAGGCATTAGGATAAAGAAAGGCAACCGTCCAACCGCAAGTGCAAACAGCATAGATCCAACCTGCCCATAGTCAAGAGTAAAGAAATGGCCTTAAACACTCCAATCAAAATGCAGAGAGAATGGATTTAAAAAAAAAATTCCAGGGTCTGAGAAAGTACTTACCTTATAAGCATGAGGACTTGAGTTCTCAACTGAGAAAATGCCTTCATTACTTATGTCCTGTGGGAAAGCCTATGGTATACTGCTTTGATTGATAATTAATGTGGGAGGGCCCTATTCACTATGGGAAGTACCACTTCTGGGCTGGTGGATCCGGCTGCTTTGAGAAAGTAGGCTGAACAGGGCATGAGGAGCAAGCCAGAAGTATTACTGCACCTTAGCCTCTGCATCAGGTCCTGCTCTGAGTTCCTATCCTGACATTCTTCAGTGAAGGACCAGGATCTGGAACTGTAAGTTGAAACAATCCCTTGCTCTGGAAGTCACAGTTTAGTTACAGTATTTATCACAGCAACAAAACCCCTAAGGTACAAACACTCTTTTATAATGATATGCTAGTAAGAGGCATTAAACACTACGTTCCAACGACTCAAATAATGGTGGAAAGTATCATGCAATCAGTAACCAAAAGAAAGATAATAAAATGGACACATATAAATACGACACAAAACAGGTTACTAAGACAAAAAACAACTACTGAAGAAAGTAAAGGGCAATTTCAATCACGAATAAGTAGACCTAGAGTAGGAAACAACAACAATAACAACAACAAAACTGTTTGGACACCTATAAAGAAAAGCAAAAGCTGACAAAATTGGATGAAGATGTAGAAATTCAAACAATAAACTGCAAGTAGCTTAAAAACTCCTACTTAAAACATATGTCCCACACAATCAAAAAAAAATGGTCAATGCACACACAACACACACTCCAATTGTGTTCACAAGTTAGTAAATGAAGGAAACGAGCCTGAGTGCCATGACAGAAGCCTATATGATAAATTCATAAACCTTTGAAATTAGGATCTGGAGAGATGGCTGAGCAATGGAGTCAGCACCACTTGACTCTCTTTTGCCAGGATAAGATTGGGACTTGGTTTCTAGCACTCAACGAAGGAGGTTACATCAACTGCCTGCAGCTTCCAGTCTAGGGTATCCAATGCACTCTTCTGATCCTTGAGTGGTCAGCCCTAAACACATATATATGAACAACAATAAATGGACAAAGCACATGCACACATGCACGAACGCACACGTACACGCATGTGCACATATACATAAATAAATCTTTAAAATGAAATTAACTAATATGCATCAATTAAAGAAGATTCTCATAAATAACCATTGGATCAAAGAAGAAAATAAGAGCAAGTTTAGAATATACTGAGATAAGAAAACATCAAAACTGATGTGGAGAAGTACAGAAAGTCCTAGTAAGGAAGACACTACAAGCCTTGCAATGAAGGACATACCCCAGTTAAGAGCATCATCACAAAGGAACTGAGAGGTGGAGAGAAATTCTTATTTGTAAGCATCTATATTTAAAAAGAAAAACACATCATTACCAAAAGAAATAAAGCACAAAGGATCAGGAAAGAAGAAAGTAAGAACCAGAATACTTAAATAAAATGTTATAGAAATAGGGGGGAAAAAAATCAACCACTTTGTTGGTTATGAAAAAAGATACGGTACAAATTAAAGATTAGTGTTATTAAGGGAGGGGACAAGGAAGAACAAGAAGGCTGAAACTTGTGATTGAAAGAGGAGCACTAGTACTAAAATAACAAAAATAAACCTTTTGAAAAGTACTATGAATACTGGAACTCAACAAGTTGGATAGACCAATAGGCCGAATGGTCAACTGAAGGGGAAAAAATAATTACAGAACACAAAAACGTGAACATTTAAGCACTTAGAAACACATATATACAATAAATATATTATAAATAAATATCTATCATATGTGAGTTTATATAGAAACTTAAAAAATTTTAAAATATACAACTCAAAGTTGGCAAAGAGTCTGAATAATAATTTTCTGTTAAAAATATAAAAACAGACAATGAACAAATTAAATGCAATGATATTCAGGGAAATCTACTCCAAACTTCAATGAAGGACACATCACTTAAAACCACTAGGTAGGCTATAACTTTAAAAGATCATGTCAAGTGGGGATAGCACTAGAGGGGATAACACATGGCACAGCCATTATGGAAAGCCAATAGTGACTCCCACACACATCAACACTGTTAACACATGAACCAACAATCCCATTTCCAGAAATGGGCTTTGAAAACCTTGCACCCACACAATACTTGTATAGGTTACAGAACTATCAGCCATGACACGCAAAAATTAGTAAGACTAATGTCAAGAAGTTTGCAAACTGCTGAATGGATAAACTGCTACATCCCTATACTCTGGCTTTAGTCAGTTATAAGTAGACATACACACCACATATAATGCACATGCATTGTGAGATCATGCAAATGAGTGAAATCAATAGTTAACAGCACATGCAATATTATATTATCTTCCTGGTACTAAACATCTACAAAGAATATATAGGAAAGAACAGATTATTCTCAAATACTCAGAGAACACTTCATTCATGCTCAACTGAGAAAGAACCAACTCCACCATTCATTTAAGTATTCATATCAGATTCTACAGTGTATCACAAGAAAATATTTTTAAAATCTGACAGTTATAAAGTAGGTAAAACAAGAATTTAGGCTACTCTTACAGAAAAGGTGAAATACAATGATAACTAGGATTTACCCAGAAAAGTTGCAGAGCAGGTAAGTGTCCTAAAAGAACATTTAGAATGTCCAGTCTAAGAACATTGCATGTATAACAAGATTAAGCACTGGCAGGACAAAGAACACAGTTGAAGGCTGTCACAGTTTGGGACAGACAGAAAACAGTGATAAGACTTTGAGTAAGGTCTGACGTTTCCTTTCAGGGAAACAGAATGGAATATATGCTGGTAAACAGTTGTGAGAGAACTAGAATTAACTGAAAGGAGACTCTCTAGTTGTGAACTCACCCCAAAGGAAGAGAAAGACACATGCATTACTCTATTAGAAGGATCTAGCCTTCCAGTCTGAACCAGTGCCCTGAGCAGTCCTTGGGCACTGGTTCCAGACCCAGTTGCACAACACCAAGAGGAAGCTCAACTTTCAGGTGCTCTGACACACCAAGGATGAGGAGGCCACAACATATGCCCCAACACCGAGAGTAACTGGGACAGCTAGGATCCAGAGACAGAGGAACTTCCACAAAGCCAGTGGCACAGGTTCTTTCCAGTTTGAACTTCCACCAAGAACAGACCTGGGCCTCTGGTTCAGCACCCACTCCTACAACACACAGAGTGAGCACGACTCCCAGGTGCTCTGAAATGCCCAGGAACATAGGAGAGGCAACAACATCTGCCCCAACACCCAGCATAACTGGGTACCCCAGAATCCAGGGATGCAGGGACTCCCCCCACCCCAGCTAGTGGCATGGGTTCCTTTTGATCTAAAACTGTGCCCAAAGAAGACATGCCCAGACACTCTAAAACACCCAGGATCACAAAGGAAGCTCTATCACCAAGAATAGACACTCTCAGGAGCACTGGAGTTCTGACAAATTCAAGATCACAGTTGAGGACACAACATCTTTCCCAACTACCAGAGTAACTGGGAACCCCACAGGAACCAGGGAAACACAAACTGCCACCCAGCCTGAGGCACAGTTCCTTCCAGCTTGCACCTGTGCCTGGGGCAAACCCAGGGCTCTGGTGCCCCACCCACTCCTGCAACACCCAGAGAAAGCTTGACTCCCAGGAGCTCTGACAAAACAGGATCCCAGGAACTTGGACACAACAAGATTTCAGGATCTCAGAGGCAGATTAACTCCCAGGAGCTCTGACACACCCAGGATCTCAGGATCAGAGGATCCCAGAATCACAGGATCCCAGAAACACCTGGACTTGGAGGTACTTATGAAACAACTAGGATCACTGGAGGAGGAAGCGCCAGTGAGAGAAAGCAAGGGCAGGTAACACTAGAGATAACCAGATGTCCAGAGGCAATCACAAGAACACGAGCAACATAAACCAAGGCTACTTGGAATCCTCAGAACCAAGTTCTGCCACTACAGCAAGTCCTGGATAACCCATCACACTAGAAAACTAAGGTTCAGATTTAAAAATCACACGTCATAATGCTGACAGAGGACTTTAAGAAGGCAGGAGAACACAGGTAAACTGGTAGAAGCCCCTAAAGAGGAAAAACAAAAATACTTTAAAGAATTACAGGAAAACACAAACAAACAGGTGAAGGAATTGAACAAAACCATCCATGATCTAAAAATGGAAATCAAAACAATAAAGAAATCACAAAGGGAGACAGCCCTGGAGATAAAAAACCTAGGTAAGAGATCAGGAGTCATAGATACAAGCATCACCAACAGAATGCAAGAGATAGAAGACAGAATCTCAAGTGCAGAAGATACTATAGAAAACATTGACAAAACACTCAAAGAAAACACAAAATGCAAAAAGCTGCCTACCCAAAACATCCAGGAAATCCAAGACACAATGAGAAGACCAAACCTAAGGATTATAGGTATAGAAGGCAGTGAAGATTCCCAACTTAAAGGACTAGTGAATATCTTCAACAAAATTATAGAATAAAACCTCCCTAATCTAAAGAAAGAGATGCCCATGAGCATACAAGAAGCCTACAGAACTCCAAATAGACTAGACCAGAAAAAGTCCTTCTATCACATAATATTCAAAACACCAAATGCACAAAAGAATATTAAAAGCAGTAAGGGAAAAAGGTCCAGTAACATATAAAGGCAGACCTATCAGTATTACACCAGACTTCTCAACAGAGGCTCTAAAATCCAGAAGATCCTGAGCAAATGTCATACAGACCCTAAGAGAACATAAATGCCAGCCAGTAAAACTCTCAATTGCCATAAATGGAGAAACCAAGATATCCCATGACAAAAACAAATTTACACAATATCTTTCTACAAATCCAGCACTACAAAGGATAATATATGGAAAACTCCAACACAGGGAAGGAAACTACACCCTAGAAAAAGCAAGAAAGTAATCTTCATTCAACAAGCAAAAAAGAAGATAGCCACACAAACATAATTTTACCTCTAACAACAAAAATAACAGGAAGCAAAAATCAATTTTCCTTAATATTTCTTAATATCAATGGACTCAAATGTTCAATAAAAATATATAGACTAAGAGGCAAGATACTTACACACGAACCAGCATTTTCCTACATATAGGAAATGGACCTCAGTGACAAAAGACTGACACTAGCTCAGAGTAAAAGACTGAAACAAAATTTTCCAAGAAAATGGCCCAAAGAAACAAACTGAAGTAGTCTTTCTAATATCAAATGAAATCAACTTTCAAGCAAAAGTTATCAAAAAAGATAAGGAAGAACACTTCAAACTTGTCAAAAGAAAGATTGACCAAGATGAACTCTCAATTGTGAACATCTATGGTCCAAATGCAAGGGCACCCACATTCATAAAAGAAATTTTACTGAAGCTCAAAGCACACATCTCACATAATAATAGTGGGAGAGACTTCAACACCACACTCTCAGCTCAGGGAAACATGAACTAAACAGAGAAACTGTGAAACTAACAGAAGTTATGGACCAAATGGATTTAACAGATATCTATAGAACATTTCATCCTAAATCAAAAGAATATACCTTCGCCACGGCACCTGATGGTACCTTCTCCAAAATTCACCAAATAATCAGTCATAGAATAGTCCTCAACAGATACAAGAAGATTGAAATAATATCATGCATCCTATTAGATCACCATGGACTAAGGCTGGTCTTCAATAGCATCAAAAATAACAGAGAGCCAACGTACACATAGAAGTAGAACAAGGCTCTACTCATGATAACCTGGGCAAACAAGAAATAAAGAAATTAAAGACTTTTTGTAGTTTAATGAAAATTAAGGAACAACATACCAGAACTTATGGGACACAAGGAAAGCAATGGTAAGAAGAAAACCCAAAGTTCTGAGTGCCTCCAAAAAGAAACTGGAGAGAGCATACACTAAGAGCTTGACAGTATACCTAAAATCTGTAGAACAAAAAGAAGCAAATACACCAAAGAGGAGTAGACAGAATGAAATAATCAAACTCAGGGCTGAAATCAACCAAGTAGAAAGAGAAAGAACTATACAAAGAATCAACAAGGACCCCGCGCAGGGAGGGAGCCTGCCAGCTTCCCTTCCGCGACCTCTGTTCCCTCGGACTGCGCTGGAGAGACCGGTACCCAGGCTCTCCCCCCGATATAACATCACTTGGGACACGGCCTGTTGGGGCTTCCGTCTGTGCCCGAGGGCGGGTTGGCGCTGTGGTCGTCTGGGTGCCAGATCGGCGGGCCATCGTGACCACAGGGTGAGCGGCGCCACTGAGACTGCCCTCCGCCATCTTTGCTCCAGTGACCAGGTAGTTGGGACCGCCAGGCTCAGAGACAGACAGGCATAATATCGCTTCGGTTTCAGGCAGCTTGTGTGTAACCTGCTCCCAGGTGCTGGGCTGATCTGCAGTAACCAGCGCGCCAGTTCCGCGGCGGGACCTTCTGCCTGGTGGAGGGACCCCGCGCAGGGAGGGAGCCTGCCAGCTTCCCTTCTGCGACCTCTGTTCCCGCGGACTGCGCTGGAGAGACCGGTACCCAGGCTCTCCCCCCGATATAACATCACTTGGGACACGGCCTGTTGGGGCTTCCGTCTGTGCCTGAGGGCGGGTTGGCGCTGTGGTCGTCTGGGTGCCAGATCGGCGGGCCATCGTGACCACAGGGTGAGCTGCGCCACGGAGACTGCCCTCCGCCATCTTTGCTCCAGTGACCAGGTAGTTGGGACCGCCAGGCTCAGAGACAGACAGGCATAATATCGCTTCGGGTTCAGGCAGCTTGTGTGTAACCTGCTCCCAGGTGCTGGGCTGATCTGCAGTGACCAGCGCGCCAGATCTGCTGTGGGACTTCTGCCTGGCAGAGGGACGCCCCCTCCCCCCCCCAGGAGAGATCACACACCCCTGCACAGGGCAGGAGCCTGCCAGCCTCCCTTTGGCGACCTCTGCTCCAGGAATCCACTAGGCTGAGCCTTTAGATGTGCAAGGCCTCCCCAATATAAGATCACTTGGGGCAAAGCACATTAGGGCTCCAAAGTCACTCAGGAGCAGGCAGGCCCCAGAAATCTGTGCCAGGGGAATCCTGGTAATCCAGGGGGGGCAGAAATAGCTTTGCAGGCTCACAGGAGGTCCAACCAACAGCCAGTGGCAGCAGGACCAACTAACACCAGAGGTATCCAGATGGCAAAAGGCAAACGTAGGAATGTTACTAACAGTAATCAAAGTAATGTGGGACCATCCGAACCCAACTCTCCAACAGCAGCAAGTCCTGGATACCCCACCACACCCGAAAGACAAGATCTGGATTTAAAATCACTTCTCATGATGCTATTAGAGGATCACAATAAGGACACAAATAAATCTCATAAAGAGTTACAGGAGACCATGAATCAACGGTTAGAAGCCCTTACAAAGGAAACACAAAAATCGCTTAGAGAAATGCGGGAGAACATGGATCAAAAGATGGAGGCGCACAAGGAGACAACACAAAAATCGCTTAACGAGATGAATCAACGGGTAGATGCACTCACAAAGGAATCACAAAATTTGCATAAAGAAATGCAGAAGAATATGGGTCAACAGACGGATGCCCATAAGGAGGCAACACAAAAATTGCTTAAAGAAATGAATCAACGGTTAGATGCCCTTACAAAGGAAACACGAGAACTGCTTAAAGAAATGCAGGAGACGATGGATCAACAGATGGAATCCCATGAGGAGGAAACACAAAAATCGCTCAGAGAAATGCAGGAGAACGTGGGTCATCAGGAAGAAATCCTGAAAGAGGTAATGCAAAAATACCTTAAAGAAATACAGGAAAATACAAACAAACAAGTGAAGGATCTCAGCAAATCCATCCAGGAACTAAAAAAGGAAGTAGAAACAACTAAGAAATCACAAAGGGAGACAACTTTGGAGATAGAAAACCTTGGGAAGAAATCAGGAGTCATAGATGCAAACATCAACAATAGAATACAAGAGATGGAAGAAAGAATCTCAGGTGCTGAAGATTCCATAGAAAGCATCGACTCAACAGTCAAAGAAAATGCAAAATGCAAAAAACGCGTAACCCAAAACATCCAGGAAATCCAGGACACAATGAGAAGACCAAACCTAAGAATTATAGGTATAGATGAGAGTGAAGATTTGCAACTTAAAGGGCCAGTAAACATCTTCAACAAAATTATGGAGGAAAACTTCCCTAACTTAAAGAGAGAGATGCCGATGAACGTACAAGAAGCCTACAGAACTCCAAACAGACTGGACCAGAACAGAAATACCTCCCGTCACATAATAATCAAAACACCGAATGTTCTAAACAAAGAAAGAATACTAAATGCAGTAAGAGAAAAGGGCCAAGTAACATACAAAGGAAGACCTATCCGAATCACATCAGACTTCTCACCAGAGACTATGAAAGCCAGAAGATCCTGGGCAGATCTCATGCAGACACTAAGACAGCACAAATGCCAGCCTAGACTACTATACCCAGCAAAACTCTCAATCACCATAGATGGAGAGACCAAGATATTCCATGATAAAACCAAATTTTCACAATATCTTTCCACAAATCCAGCCCTGCAACGGATAATAGGTGGAAACCTCCAATACAGGGAGAGAAACAACACCCTGGAAAAAATGAGATAATAACCTTCTTGAATCAAACCCAAAAGTAGATAACCACTCAAACATAAAGATAGCGTCAAGAATGGCAGATGGCAATAATCACTATGCCTTAATCTCTCTTAATATCAATGGTCTCAATTCCCCAATTAAAAGACATAGACTAGCAGACTGGATACGTAAACAGGACCCAGCATTTTGCTGCATGCAGGAAACGCACCTCAGTGTCAAAGACAAACACTACCTCAGAGTAAAAGGCTGGAAAACAATTTTACAAGCAAATGGCCCCAAGAAACGAGGTGGAGTAGCCATCCTAATATCGGATAAAATTGATTTTCAACCCAAAGTCATCAAAAAAGACACAGAAGGACACTACATACTGATCAAGGGAAAAATCCACCATCAAGAACTCTCAATCCTGAATATCTATGCTCCAAATGCAAGGGCACCCTCATTCGTAAAAGAAACTTTACTAAAACTCAAAGCACACATCGCACCGCACACAATAATAGTGGGTGACTTCAACACCCCGCTCTCTGAAATGGATCGTTCAGGAAAGCAGAAACTAAACAGGGACACAGTGAATCTAATTGAAGCCTTGGACCAAATGGAACTAACTGATATATATAGAACATTTCATCCTAGAGCTAAAGAATACACCTTCTTCTCAGCTCCTCATGGTACCTTCTCCAAAATTGACCATATAATTGGTCACAAATCAGACCTCAACAGATACAAGAAGATAGAAATAATCCCATGCCTCCTATCAGATCACTATGGAATAAGGGTGGTCTTCAATGGCAACAAAAACAAAAGAAAACCCACGTACACATGGAGGCTGAACAATGCTCTACTCAATGATAACTTGGTCAAGGTGGAAATAAAGAAAGAAATCAAAGACTTTTTGAAAGTTAATGAAAATGAAGGCACAACATACCCTAACTTATGGGACACAATGAAAGCAGTGCTAAGAGGAAAATTCATAGCCCTGAGTGCCGCCAAAAAGAAACGGGAGACAGCATACACTAACAGCTTAATGGCACACCTGAAAGCCCTGGAACAAAAAGAAGCAAATACACCAAAGAGGAGTAGAAGGCAGGAAATCATCAAACTCAGGGCTGAAATCAATCAAGTAGAAACAAATAAAACCATACAAAGAATCAACAAAACGAGGAGTTGGTTCTTTGAGAAAATCAACAAGATAGATAAGCCCTTAGCCAGACTAACCAGAGGGCACAGAGATAGTATCCAAATTAATAAAATCAGAAACGAAAAGGGAGAGATAACAACAGAAACTGAGGAAATTCAAAAAATCATCAGATCCTACTACAAAAACCTGTATTCAACACAACTAGAAAATCTTGAGGAAATGGACAATTTCCTTGACAGATACCAAGTACCAAAATTAAATCAGGATCAAATAGACCATCTAAACCGTCCTATAACCCCTGAAGAAATAGAAGTTGTCATTGGAAGTCTTCCAACCAAAAAAAGCACAGGTCCAGATGGTTTTAGTGCAGAATTCTATCAGACCTTCAAAGAAGACCTAACACCAATACTCTTCAAACTGTTCCACAAAATAGAAACAGAAGGAACACTACCCAACTCGTTCTATGAAGCCACAATTACACTAATACCAAAAGCACACAAAGATCCGACAAAGAAAGAGAATCTCAGGCCAATCTCTCTTATGAATATCGATGCAAAAATACTCAATAAAATTCTTGCCAACCGAATCCAAGAACACATCAAAACGATCATTCACCACGATCAAGTAGGCTTCATCCCAGGGATGCAGGGATGGTTCAATATAAGGAAATCCATCAATGTAATCCACTACATAAACAATCTCAAAGAAAAAAACCACATGGTCATCTCATTAGATGCTGAGAAAGCATTTGACAAAATTCAGCATCCTTTCATGCTAAAGGTCTTGGAAAGATCAGGAATTCAAGGCCCATATCTAAACATAGTAAAAGCAATTTACAGCAAACCAGTAGCCAGCATCAATCTAAACGGAGAGAAACTTGAAGCAATCCCACTAAAATCAGGGACTAGACAAGGCTGCCCTCTCTCTCCATATCTTTTCAATATAGTACTTGAAGTTCTAGCTAGAGCAATTAGACAAGAAAAAGAGGTCAAAGGGATACAAATTGGAAAGGAAGAAGTCAAACTATCACTATTTGCAGACGATATGATAGTATACATAAGCGACCCAAAGAACTCCACCAGAGAACTCCTACAGCTGATAAACGACTTCAGCAAAGTGGCCGGATATAAAATCAACTCAAGCAAGTCAGAAGCCTTCCTATACTCAAAGGATAAGCAGGCTGAGAAAGAAGTAAGAGAAATAATACCCTTTACGATAGCCACAAACCATATTAAGTATCTTGGCGTGACGCTAACCAAACAAGTGAAAGATCTGTATGACAAGAACTTCAAGTCTCTGAAGAAAGAAATTGAAGAAGACCTCGGAAGATGGAAAAATCTGCCATGCTCATGGATTGGCAGGATTAATATAGTAAAAATGAGCATCTTACCAAAAGTAATACACAGATTCAATGCAATCCCCATCAAAATCCCAACTCAATTCTTCATAGAGTTAGAAAGAGCAATTCAAAAATTCATCTGGAATAACAGAAAACCCAGAATAGCTAAAACTATTCTCAAGAGTAAAAGAACCTCTGGGGGAATCAGTATCCCGGACCTCAAGCTGTACTACAGAGCAATAGTGTTAAAAACTGCATGGTATTGGTACAGTAACAGACATGTAGATCAATGGAACAGAATTGAAGACCCAGAAATGAATCCACACTCCTATGGTCACTTGATCTTTGACAAAGGAGCTAAAACCATCCAGTGGAAAAAAGATAGCCTTTTCAACAAATGGTGCTGGCTCAGCTGGAGGTCAACATGCAGAAGAATGCAAATTGACCCATCCTTATCTCCTTGCACTAAGCTCAATTCTAAGTGGATCAAAGATCTCCACATAAAACCAGACACACTGAAACTAATAGAAGGGAAACTAGGGAAGAACCTTGAACATATGGGCACAGGGGAGAATTTCCTGAACAGAACTCCAATAGCTTATACTCTAAGATCAAGAATAGACAAATGGGACCTCATTAAATTACAAAGTTTTTGCAAGGCAAAAGACACCGTCAAAAAGACAAAGCGGCAACCAACTAACTGGGAAATGATCTTTACCAACCTTACATCCGACAGAGGGCTAATATCCAAGATATACAAAGAACTCAAGAAGTTAATCTCCAGAGAGGCAAGTAACCCTATTAAAAAATGGGGTACAGAGCTCCACAAAGAGTTCTCACCTGAAGAATATCTAATGGCTGAGAAGCACCTAAAGAGATGTTCATCATCCTTAGTCATTAGGGAAATGCAAATCAAAACAACCCTGAGATTCCATCTCACACCAGTCAGGATGGCTAAGATCAAAAACACAGGAGACAGCAGTTGTTGGCGAGGATGTGGAGAAAGAGGAACACTCCTCCACTGCTGGTGGAATTGCAGGCTGGTACAACCACTCTGGAAAGCAGTCTGGCGGCTCCTCAGAAAACTGGGCATGACACTTCCGGAGGATCCGGCTATACCACTCCTGGGCATATACCCAGAGACTTTACCTGCATGCAATAAGGACACATGCTCCACTATATTCATAGCAGCCTTATTTATAATAGCCAGAAGCTGGAAAGAACCCAGATGTCCCTCAACGGAGGAATGGATTCAGAAGATGTGGTATATTTACACAATGGAATACTACTCTGCAATTAAAAACAATGAATTCACGAAATTCCTAGGCAAATGGTCAGAACTTGAAAATATCATCCTTAGTGAGGTAACCCAATCACAAAAGATCACACATGGTATGCAGTCACTGATAAGGGGATATTGACCCAGAATCTCAGAATACCCTAGACACAATCAGCATATCAATAGATTTCTAAAAAGATGGAAGGAGAGACCCCTGGTCCTGGAAAGACTGGATGTAGGGGAACGCCAGGACAGAGTAATGAGAGGGGGTTGAACGGAGAAAAGAGGGAGGGAAGGGGGCTTATGGGACCTTCGGGGAGGGAGGAAACGGGAAAGGGGAAGTGATTTGGAATGTAAATTAAAAAAATAAAATAAAATTAAATTAAAAAAAAAAAAAAAAGAATCAACAAAACTAGGAGCTGGTTCTTTTAGAAAATCAACGAGATAGATAAACTCTTAGCCAGACTAACCAGAGGGCACAGAGACATTAACCAAATTAATAAAATCAGAAATGAAAAGGGTGACTTAAAATGGAAATTGTGGAAATTTAAAAAATCATCAGATCCTACTACAATAGCATATACTCAACAAAAGTGGAAAATGTGGATGAAATGGATAATTTTCTAGATACATACCAGATGCCAATGTTAAAACAGGATCAGATAAACCATATGAACAGTCCCATAACCCCTGAAGAAACAGAAGCAGTCATTAGTAGTCTCCAAACAAAAAAAGCCCAGGACCAGATGGGTTTAGTGGAGAATTCTATCAAATCTTCAAAGAAGACCAAATACCAATACTCTTCAAACTATTCCATAAAATAGAAACAGAAGGAACACTACCCAATTTGATCTATGAAGCCACAATTACACTTATACCTAAATCGAACACAGACCAAACAAAGAAAGAGAACTTCAGACCAATTTCCCTTATGAACATTGATGCAAAAATACGCAATAAAATTCTTGCCAACCAAATCCAAGAACACATCAAAACGATCCTCCACCACAACTAAGTAGGCTTCATCCCAGGGTTGAAGGGAAGGTTCAATATATGGAAATCCATTAACATAATCCACTACATAAACAAACTCAAAGGAAAAAAAACCACATGATCATCTCATTAGATGCTGAAAAAGCATTTGAAAACAGTCAGCATCGATTCGTGTTAAAACTCTTGGAAAGATCAGGAATTCAAGGCCCATACCTAAACATAGTAAAAGCAATATATAGCAAACCAGTAGCCAACATCAAACTAAATAGAGAGAAACTTGAAGCGATCCCACTAAAATCAGGGTCTAGACAAGGCTGCCCACTCTCCCCCATCTATTCAATATAGTACTTGAAGTTATAGCTAGAGCAATCAGACAACAAAAGGAGGTCAAATGGATACAAATTGGAAAGGAAGAAGTCAAAATATCACTATTTGCAGATGAAATAATTGTACAGTTAAGTGAGCACAAAAATTCCACCCGAGAACTCTTAACGCTGATAAACAACTTCAGCAAAGTGGCTTGATACAAAAATTTTTTTTTATTTTATTTTTTTAATTTACATTCCAAATCACTTCCCCTTTCCCGTTTCCTCCCTCCCCGAAAGTCCCATAAGCCCCCTTCCCTCCCTCTTTTCTCCATTCAACCCCCTCTCATTACTCTGTCCTGGCGTTCCCCTACATCCAGTCTTTCCAGGACCAGGGGTCTCTCCTTCCATCTTTTTAGAAATCTATTGATATGCTGATTGTGTCTAGGGTATTCTGAGATTCTGGGTCAATATCCCCTTATCAGTGACTGCATACCATGTGTGATTTTTTGTGATTGGGTTACCTCACTAAGGATGATATTTTCAAGTTCTGACCATTTGCCTAGGAATTTCGTGAATTCATTGTTTTTAATTGCAGAGTAGTATTCCATTGTGTAAATATACCACATCTTCTGAATCCATTCCTCCGTTGAGGGACATCTGGGTTCTTTCCAGCTTCTGGCTATTATAAATAAGGCTGCTATGAATATAGTGGAGCATGTGTCCTTATTGCATGCAGGTAAAGCCTCTGGGTATATGCCCAGGAGTGGTATAGCCTGATCCTCCGGGAGTGTCATGCCCAGTTTTCTGAGGAACCGCCAGACTGCTTTCCAGAGTGGTTGTACCAGCCTGCAATTCCACCAGCAGTGGAGGAGTGTTCCTCTTTCTCCACATCCTCGCCAACAACTGTTGTCTCCTGTGTTTTTGATCTTAGCCATCCTGACTGGTGTGAGATGAAATCTCAGGGTTGTTTTGATTTGCATTTCCCTAATGACTAAGGATGATGAACATCTCTTTAGGTGCTTCTCAGCCATTAGATATTCTTCAGGTGAGAACTCTTTGTGTAGCTCTGCTCAGCTGGAGGTCAACATGCAGAAGAATGCAAATTGACCCATTCTTATCTCCTTGCACTAAGCTCAATTCTAAGTGGATCAAAGATCTCCACATAAAACCAGACACACTGAAACTAATAGAAGGGAAACTAGGGAAGAACCTTGAACATATGGGCACAGGGGAGAATTTCCTGAACAGAACTCCAATAGCTTATGCTCTAAGATCAAGAATAGACAAATGGGACCTCATTAAATTACAAAGTTTTTGCAAGGCAAAAGACACCGTCAAAAAGACAAAGCGGCAACCAACTAACTGGGAAATGATCTTTACCAACCTTACATCCGACAGAGGGCTAATATCCAAGATATACAAAGAACTCAAGAAGTTAAACTCCAGAGAGGCAAGTAACCCTATTAAAAAATGGGGCTTGATACAAAATTAACTCAAACAAATCTGTAGCCTTCCCATACTCAAATGATAAACAGGATAAGAAAGAAATTAAGGAAATGACACCCTTCACAATAGTCACGAACAACATAAAATATCTTGGTGTAACTCTAATCAAGCAAGTGAAAAAGATCTGAATGACAAGAACTTCAAGTCTCTGAAGAAAGAAATCAAAGAAGACCTCAGAAGATGGAAAGATCTCCCATGCTCATGGATTGGCAGAATTAATATAGCAAAAATGGCCATCTTGCCAAAAGCAATCTACAGATTCAATGCAATCCCCGTCAAAGTTTCAACTCAATTCTTCATAGTTAGAAAGCAATTTGAAATTAATTCAGATTAACAAAAAACCCAGGATATCAAAAAATATTCTCAACAGTAAAAGAACTTCTGGGGGAGTCATCATCCCTGATCTCAAGCTGTAATATAAAGCAATAGGGATAAAAACTGTATGGTATTGGTACAAAGACAGGAAGATAGATTAGTGGAATAGAATTGAAGACCCAGAAATGAACCCATACACCTATGGTCACTTGATCTTTGACAAAGGAGCTAAAACCATCCAGTGGAAAAAAGATAACATATTCAATAAATGATGCTGGTTCAATTGGTGGTCAGCATGTAGAAGAATGCAAATCAATCCAGTCTTATCTCCTTGTACAAAGCTCAAGTCCAAGTCCGTGGATCAAGGACCTCCAGATAAAAATCAGAATCACTGAATGTAATAGAAGAGTCAGTGGGGAAGAGCCTTGAACACATGGGCACAGGGGAAAATTTCCTGAGCAGAACACCAATGGCTTATGTCTAACATCAAAACTTGACAAATGGGACCTCATAAAATTGCAAAATTTCGGTAAGGGAAAGGACACTGTCAATAGGACAAAATGACAACCAATAGAGGGCTAATATTCAATATATACAAAAAACTCAAGAAGTTAGACCCTCAGAGAACCAAACAGTCTTATTAAAAAATGGGGTACAGAGCTAATTAAAGAATTCTCAACTGAGGAATACTGAATGGCTGAGAAGCACCTAAAAAAAAATGTTCAACGTCCTTAGTCATCAGGGAAATGAAATTCAAAACGACCCTGAGATTCCACCTCATACCAGTCAGAATGGCTAAGAGAAAAAACTAAGGGGACAGCAGATGCTGGTGAAGATGTGGAGAAAGAGAAACACTCCTCTATGGTTAGTGAGCTTGCAAGCAGGTACAACCACTCTGGAAATGAGTCTTGAGGTTCCTCAGAAAAGTGGACATAGTACTTCCTGAGAACTCAGCTATACCACTCCTTGGTATATATTCAGAAGATGCTCCAACATTTAACAAAGACACATGCTCCACTATGTTCATAGCAGCCTTATTTATAGTAGCTAGAAAGAACCAGATGTCCTTCACCTGGGCAATCGATACATAAAATGTGGTACATTTACACAATGTACTCAGTTATTGAAAACAATGAATTCATGAAATTCTTAGGCAAATGGATAGAACTAGAAAATATCATCCTGAGTGAGGTAACCTGTCTTAGTCAGGGTTTCTATTCCTGCACAAACATCATGACCAAGAAACAAGTTGGGGAGAAAAGGGTTTATTTAGCTTACAGTTCCAAATTGCTCTTTATCACCAAAGGAGGTCAGAACTGGAACTCAACAGGTCAGGAAGCACGAGCTGATGCAGAGGCCATGGAGGGATGTTTCTTACTGGCTTGCTTCCTCTGGCTTGCTCAGCCTGCTCTCTTATAGAACCCAACAATACCAGCCCAGGGATGGTACCACCCTTAAGGGGCCCTTCTCCCCTGGATTACTAATTGAGAAAATGCCCCACAGTTGGATCTCACGGAGGTACTTCCCCAACTGATGCTCCTTTCTCTGTGATAACTCCAGCCTGTGTCAAGTTGACACACAAAACCAGCCAGTACATAACCCAATTGCAAAGGACACACATGGTATGCAGTCACTGATAAATGGATATTAACCCCAAAGCTTGGAATACCCAAGATACAATTCACACACAACTTGAAACTCAAGAAGAAGCAAGACCAAAGTGTAGATGCTTCTGTCCTTAGAGAGGGGAACAAAATACTCACTGAAAGAAATACCAAGACTAAGTGTGGAGCAGAGACTGAAGGAAAGGCCATCCAGAGACTGCTCCACCTGAGGATCCATCCCCTATACAGTCACCAAATCCAGATGCTATTGCAGATGCCAAGAACTGCTGGCTGACTGAGGCCTTTCTTGAGAGGCTCTGCCAGAGCCTAACAAATAGGAGTGGATGCTCGCAGCCAACCACTGCAATGAGCACTAGTTCCCCAATGGAGGAGTTAGAGAAAGGACCGAAGGAGCTGAAAGGTTTGCAACGCTATAGGAAGAACAACAATATCAATCAATCAGAGCCCATAGAGCTCCCAGGGACTAACCCACCAACCAAAGAGTACACATGGAGGGACCTATGGCTTCAGCTGCATATGTAGCAGAGGATGGCCTTGTCGGGCATCGATGGGAAGAGAGGCCCTTGGTAATATGAAGGCTTGACATCACAGTGTAGGGAATTTTGAGGACGGGGAGGAGAGAGTGGGTGGGTGGGTGTGGAAGCACCCTCACAGAAGTAGGGGGAGATGGAATGGGATAAGGGGTTTCTGGAGGTGAAACCAGGAAAGAGGATAACATTTAAAATGTAAATAAAGAAAATATCTACTAAAGGAAGGGAGGGGAGGGGAGGGGAGGGGAGGGGAGGGGAGGGGAGGGAAGGGAAGGGAAGGGAAGGGAAGGGAAGGGAAGGGAAGGGAAGGGAAGGGAAAAAAAGAAAAAAGAAAGAATCTAACACTCCTGAGCAAGCTGATACTGGAGCTGTAATACCTTCTGATGCAGAAATAAGAAAATACTCAAAAAATTGATAGAAATATATCAAATACAAGAGAAATCAGATCCAGTTAACCAATCTGGGGACCCCCAAAGAGCCAAAGGTATTCACTGTCTACATGAATCACATACAGAGTAAAAAGTAATATGTGATAACTAATACAAGTCTACATATAATTTAAATTAAATAATAATTAAAAGGTTCTAGATAATAGGTATAGATACAGTGATAGACATTTTACAAAATAATTAACTATATTAGTTTAAAGCTGAATTATCTCCATTTTTTTCTGTCAGGTAGCACAGAATGGTTTGCTTTAACAATACTGTGTTCTATTAATTTATGTCTTGGTATATATCTTTACAGTGTAGAAGAGAAAGGTGAAAGAGTTTCACACTATCCAATTTTTATAGTTGTCTTTCAATTTTTGTTGTTGTTGTTTCTATCAGACTTCTTTAATTTCCTGGTATCTATTATTCAAAGTTTTCCTTTCCAAGTAAAATATTAAATTTGCCTTACAGTTATACTTTCAATCACAAGGTATACTAAAAAGTCACAAACAATATATTGCTAAAACAATGTCATATTTCACTTCTAAAATGAAACTCAGCACTAAATTCTAGAGTCTTTAAACTAGCTACTCGACCAATCAACTAGTAAGAACCAGCTGACAATGCCACTGTTTCTTCTCTAAAGCCATTACAAAGGAGGACAAGAACAAGCGGATCAAAAACAAGGGTCTGGCTTAGCCAGACATAACAATTCCTGCCAGTTAACAAGAAAGACAGCACCTATGTTCTTCAACTGGAAAACTTTACTGGGTTAATACAGTGTCCACATGATCTGACAGGCAAGGCCATGTGACCCAAATGGTGAAAAAAAGAAGGGAGGGTGAGTTAAGTAAATGAACAGAAGAGAAGAAACAGAGAGGAAAGTGGAGGGAGGTAAAGGAGAGGGAAGCAGACCTGTGTGCTCAGAGCTCCAGTATGGCTATGTATAATATTTTGCAAAGTAAAATTGACTGAGATGGAAGCTATTTTGCATGGTACAGTGGCGATGGCTAACAAATGAGAGTTTTGTGGGCTGTATGCAAGTCCCCTGCCTCATCTGCCACCCCTAATGACAGCAGCCACCTGCTGTTTTATTGTCACAGCTGGAGCCAGTTCACACTCCTTGGTGCTGAGCTCTGCCCATGAGCACCACGCTCTCTCCTTGCCTCATTACTTTGATGAACTTTTTATGGTCAGCACCCATGAAGACCTCATCTAGGACTTTGCCACACAGGCTGGCTTCAGGGAGTGATTCAGTTCCATGAGGTGGTAACACACTGACACTGGCTGCTCATGTCTGGCAGCTAGTCCAGAAGTCAATGTACTGTACTTTTGACATGACAGAGCCCACAACAGGTAAAAATGCCATGAAATCTCATACTTAACAATGTTCTTCCTTTCTCATTGTCATATAAAGGCCATAGACTACACCGTAATGAAGTTTTTTAATGGGACATGTTAAACCTAATGTACTGTTTTTGATTGCTCCCATAAAATTAAGAATCTTTTCAATTTCCACCGACTGAAATTCATTGAAAAATTTTCCTTTAGCTTTTGAAATCAAAACACATAAAACACAATCAAAAATATTTGCGTTACTGCATTTGTTTCAGTTAAAAATTTCCAATTTTCTTTTAATAAAAACATGCATCAATGTCACGTGACTTTGGGTTAAACCTCTATTACATAATTTTGATGATGGAAAGGATGTATACCATCTGTCTTCAAAAGAAATTTCTTCCTCAAGCATGCTGTAGTAACTGCTACCAAATACATACTGGAATTCATCGGAAATTGTATTATTGGCTACAGAATGAGGGAAATGTTGATTTTAAAACCTCAAAACCTTAAGGCAATTCTTCATTCTCTTGTGCCTGAAAGTCATCATGTACCTGAAACAGGAAATTGAAGGAATCACTGAGTGGCATTCTAGCTGGTAATTTTTTTTTTTCAAATTCCAAATGTTAGAAGCTATTAAAATTTTCTTTCCTTAATTTGAAAATTGTAGAAGAGTTTTAATCCAGCAACATGGCTGCTCTGGCAACGGATCACATCAAAAGACCTAGGTTTGTGATGTACTTCTAGACTGGAATGCAGATATATCATGTACCTTTAATCCCTCTGGCTGGAATACTAATAAGCACTTAAGACACACCTTTAATCCCAAACAATGCTGGTAGGGCTATTTTGCAGAAGGAAGCATCTATGTTTAAAAGTGACATCTAACTGAGAAACAGACAAAGTGATGAATCAGGCAAAACTGACAGGAGGAATCAGAGACAGGCTATGCCCACTTTTCAAGAGAACAGCAGGTTAAAAGCAGCACAGAGTGCAATCAGTTCACTCAGCTGAGCTCAGTGCAGTTGGGGCAGTTCACGTAAGTGAGGTCAGTGAAGTGGAGTAGAGTTTGTTTGTGAGTTCAAGTACAGGCAGTTGAAGCCAGAGAATAAGAAAGAGCAAGGACATTAGAACAATTTCCAGGGTTAGTTTGAGGCCAAGCCGAGAAATTCACTGAGAAGCCAAGAAAAGCCAGACAGAATCAGTCAGCTTGGTAAGGAGTTTGAGCCAGAAAAGCTGGGCTGAACCAACCAGCCAGAGTTGAGAAAGAACTAGAAAGGGTGAACTTACTCAACAGTAAGCCTCTGAGACAATCACATCTAGTGAATAAAATTTTCTACATGTCTGTAACTCCTGTACCAGGGGATCTGACTCTCTCCCTCACATGGACTTACATGGAGGCCAAACACCGATGCAAATAAAATTTAAAATTAAAAAAAAAGACTTTAAGATTAAAAAAAGTATGAAAAGGATATTGCTGCATACCATGTCAAGGGCAAGAATGAAGTAGGAAAGAAGGGTCCTGGTAGGCCAACAGGCTCAAAGAAGAAGAATGAACCAGAAGATGAGGAAGAGGAGGAGGAGGAAGAAGAGGAGGAAGATGAGGATGAAGAATAAGTGGCTGTCCTAAAGTGTGGAGTATATGTGCTCAGGCAATTATTTTTCTAAGAACGTGAAATTCAACTCAGTGCAGCTCAACATTAGCTTCAGTATAACAACTGTAGAGATTTTTGTATAGCTGATGAGACTTTTTGTAGAGAAAATACTTTTTAAAAAAGAATTTGTAGCTTTTTCAGGGGCTACAACATACAGCTACATACATAAGTAATTTATATGTAAACATAAGGTATGTATATGTAAATATATATGTATTTATATGTAAATATATATGTATTTATATGTAAATATATATGTATTTATATGTAAATATAAAGTACATAAATATAATATGTGTGATTCCTTTTTTTATTTATTTTGAGTGATAATGGAGATCAAATCTAGGACCATACATATGCTGGACAAAGGTTCAACTATTGAGCGATGTTCCCTGCCCTCTGTGTATGACAAGTAGATTGCATCAATATGGTAGCTCAGGCTATCACTCTTTGGCCCAAATTACTCTTGCACTTGTGACTACCCCACATCGGCCCTGAGCAAACTGAGATTACTGATGGGGACCACAACTATCTTAAAATGTATGATTTGATTTATTTTGCTGCATTCTCTCCAAAGAATATAAATGATAACAATTTTCTTGGCCTCATTCTGATGCTCGCTGACATTCTAACTATTTTTCCTAAATGAATGCAATAATTAATAATGCCAATGGGCATGCTGAACTCTAGCCAAATAAGATTAAATTTGGGGTTTGTTCTAAACAATGGATAAAGAACAAAAAGAAAGAAAGAAAGAAAGAAAGAAAGAAAGAAAGAAAGAAAGAAAGAAAGAAAGAAAGAAAGAAAGAAAGAAAAAAAGAAAGAGAAAAGAATGTCAACATTTACCATATTAGTTTATGTTGCAAAAGTAAGTATTCTTCAACAACTATGAATAAATCAAATTTCAAAACAATTATAAAATTCATGAAAGGCTAAGTTACCGAATAGTAGAAACTAATTCACACATACACACAACAGATTTTGATTCAAATAGGTACTTTGTAAGTAGTGATAATCTAAGTATACTATGAGTGTTGTTCCTTTACATCAGGATAAATGGATAAAGCCACAGAGAACCTCCCAGATACACAGGAAGTATATGCATGTAAGGCAGAATCAGATTTCCCTGATATTTTCCTGAACTTACATTTTTTCTTTAGTAACAGAAGAACACTTCAATTTACAGCTTCTAGAACTTTATTTCTTAGAAAAGGAAAAATCAGTCAATAGTTGTAACAACTAACTCCTTATCATCATAACCTAATATAAACTGCCATGCTTCACAAATTCTGATTTTCTCTAGCAAACAGTCTATAGATCATAATAAATTTCATTTGAATTACAAATCCTATGTGGTACCTTTCAAGTGAAAACTAAAGGCAATGATCTTTAGCTTGTAAAATCAGGGTACTACTTTATATCTTACATAGACAAACCATTAACTGGTAATTATATCTCCCTCAGTTGCATCAACAAAATAAACAGAAGGAAATAACTTTATAATCACATAAATGAAAGACCTAGAAACAGATGCCAGAAAGAAAATAAAATATCCTATGTAGGAGTGACGCATACACTGATACAGAAGAAACTTAAAGCTAATGAACAGAGTCCTTCTGTTAGGCAGAGTCCTGAGCAGACATACAGTCAATATAACAGCAGACATGCAAAGTAAACATAAGAGATATTCCTCCCCAATGCTTACTACCTGCAGGATGTTTTAGTTGTACCAAAGAAGCTGATACAGAAAGTATATCCAACTAAAATTAAATGAGCAGGTGAATGGCAAGAATTCTGTCATGCTACTGTTTTGGAAAAAAAATTACAAAAGTTGCTGTTCTGTTGATCTTGGACATTCAGACTTGGATAGGGGGAACATAATGCTGTCAAAGATATAGAGAAAGATAGCCTGTCACTCACTGTTGTTGGGAAAGCAAACTGACACGGCCACTTTGGAAATTTGTATGGAGAATCCTCAAAAAACAAAACTAGAAATGTAAGCTAAAAGTCTGTCCGTAACTACTGCCTCTGTAGAACAGAAAGGACAGTGCAAGTGTCAAGGGAGAGAAGCTATTAAATAGTTACACCCAGTTGCAATACCTATTAGCCACAAAATGACCAGCATGGCAAGATATGCATACAGGTGCATAAGTGGCAGTGGCGTGTGTGTGTCAGGGAGAACCAGCTAACTGGACTGAAGCCCGGCATCATGATAGAAATGAAGCCCTGAAGGAAACTTAGCCACCTCCTCAGGGGGAAGGAGGTCATGAGCATCAGAATGTACTACTGCTCCTTTGCTAAACCAGCCTAATTCTTATTGCCTTCTAAATCTTATCCTTACAACCACAGAGGAATGTAGCTACCATCTCTCACCAAAGAAGGCTTTCTAAAGAAAAGGAAAACTGAACAAAGCACAGAGATCAACCCATCATGAGGAACCCAGCTCCAATGAATACTTCCTCATCATAGTTCCTGCATCTGTGGTGCAGGGAACATAATGAACAGAACTTTAAGAGCCAGAATTCCAGGAAATCTGCTGTGAAACAGTCTCTCCTAGAAAGGGCTGCATAAACAAGACCTAAAGAGACTGATGATATCTTAGGACATGTGAAAGATGGTGGAGGAGAGGGGAGGGAACAATTTGTGGGGCCCCGCTCCTAGATAAAGAAATATAGGCAACTAATTACTTCTGGGAAAAAGAATTTGCCAGCCTAGGATTGAGCCCACTTGTTGGTTTCCAAAGCGCAGTTATCAGCCCTAAAATCATACATATACAAACAACAAAAAGAGAATCAGAAGAGTGTATTATATATGTGAGCAGGCACATACATGTATGTATGTATGTATTATACACCTGTGTGTATATATGTATGTAAATGATAAAAAATGCTATCAAATTGAGAAAGGAAGATGGAGACATGGGAGGGTATAGGAGGAGATGGAGGGAGTGTCATATAAATATTTCAGTTAAAAACTTATTTTTCCAAAAGGAGTACAATAAAAAGATAAAGAAGGTTTTATATTTCTCTATGTTCTTATTATATCTAATTATCTACAACCATAGTGATATTTATTGATCTGTTAAAAATAGTAATTTTCATATCCTTTTGTATACTTACACAAACTTCAATTATACTAGTATATTCTCCATAAAAGTACTTAAACAATTCTATATGAGTAAATTTTAAATACCCAGACAGATTGAAAAATAGTTATTCATACAGTACTAGAAGCATTTTTTCCATTCACTGAGAAGATAACATTTATGATTCTCTACAAGGTAACTAATCATGGTTGCCTTTTCCAAACAGATTTTAGAAACAGTTTCGTTACATACCATGATTAAGGAAGCAGAGAATGTGTCCAGGTGTGTCCGAGGTATGCATTATTTCCCTTATCTCCCCACGACAGGGCCAATGCTCTGCAGAACAGCACGGAACTTGATAATAGCTGTGTGCCTCACTACACACTTCGCTGGTTTACTGTGTATGCCTCTTTCTGAAATGATGGATTACTTCTTTGGAGTTATTTTTTGACCATTTCAAAAATGGCAGCAAATTATAGAACACAATGATAATTTTCATTTTTCAGGAATTCTTGAAAATACTGATCTGATATTGCTTGTCTGATCGTTTGCCGTTATGGGTATTCATTCACCATATCGGTGACATGCTTCATGAAGTCATATCGTATATGCTGTCTCCACAACTCAAACCCCTTTCTCCCTCATCCCATATTTCCATTCATTTTCCCCAATTGGTTTTATTTCTATACTTATGTCCAGTATACCTATGCAATGTTATGTATCTATATAATATCTATAATCCTAAAATGAGAGAAAACATTCTTCTAGAGAACATGAATAACTGAAATGATGACAGCAATTCAGCAGACTATTCTGTGTTGTCCATGAAATTTTGCTTTAAGAGCCAATTGTACCTACTATACATATGCTCAAAATTCTACTTAAGTCAAAGTTCTACAAAAATATCTTGTATGTTTTTAAATGTTTAAGATGTTTTATACGTTTCAACATGTATTCAGAGAGAAAAATATTAAAAAACACTTAAATTTTCAATACCATAACTTTAACATACTACTAACAACACAATTACTTGATAGCATTTGTAGGTGTGCATAGCCTTCACACAAAACACTCCAAAATCTAGTTGTTTATAGTACTATAACTGCTATGTAACCTTAGCTACTATACCACTAGGAATTCAAGTCATTTAAATATTGTTCCAGTTCTTATAGGTACTGGATTTTAAAAAAAGCAAAAGAAAACAAAGCAAACTGAAATTCTCAATGAAAAATAAAACCCTATTCTTAACTTGGCACATGGCCATAACAAACAAATCATTTCCAATCAATGAAAACAGTAACAAACAAGACAGATTTATGTCAGTATGTATTCTTAAACTAGGAACAATGCACAGAGATAGTCATGCATGATTACAGAATCAATTAACTAAAAAGAACATGCTAGGGTAAATAGGGGGAAAAAACCCTTTGGATTTCATATTATATCCAAATGTAAAGAAAACACATGAATTGTATGCTGTAAACTGAAAGTCCACTGTGCTCATCACTCACCAGTGGCATTCACTTGAACTGCTGTTTAGGCCTTTCTGTAAGTATCAGATAGCCCATAAAAACCTTAATAATGGGAAACCAACAAATATGGAAACTAGTAAATAAAGGCAAGTAAATTATTGTCAAGATCACCAACACACTTAAGCAGCATTAGAAAAAATCCATCTTTGCTATAAAAAATTCATTATATTGAGTTTGGAAATATACTTCTAAGTCCACAAAAATCCCTGGCTCTAACAAAAGAAAACCGACTGTAAGCATAGGTAAGGTCAGAGTTCACATGCTCAACCTGAAGGGCCTCTCAAAGTAGCATGCAGTGTCTGCCACTCCCCAATAATGCAAAAAATGTAAAGACCAAAGAAAATATCCAGTCCTTAAAGTTCCTAGCCTAAAGAGCAAAACAAAACCCTTACAAGTGAGGCACTGTTTCACTGAGTAGGAAACAGAAAAAGAGGAGCATTTAGAGGATACTATTCATGAATTTTCAGAGATGATATACTGCCCAAAAACTCAAGAGTGTTTCTTACTAGAGGTTAAAGTGAATCCCTGCAATAAGAAACAAGATCTAAATTTGAGCTAACCAAAATCCCACAACAACAATAGATGTCTTCTTTAGCACATTACAGTAATTTAATATACAATACTTAGTGATTCTGAGAGACTATAAATTTTAAAATAAAGAGTTTGATTTAAAAAGAGCTTAACAAATGCAAAAAAGTAGCAATTAACTCTAAAACATATCACAATTTCAAAAATGTAAAAATATGAAAACTGTATCTTAACAACAGAAAGTATATAACAAATTATAAAATACTATTCCTTAGAGATAATAGATGTGATATACAAACATCTAAGAAAACAAAATGTACCAAATGAAGCTCACATCACAGTATAAAATTTCTTTCACAACATTTTAAATTGCAAGAGGTTATTTCTTTTAAAAATACCTGTAAGAATACCAATTAAGGAACTTCGCAGATCTTAGCACAATGACAACTCATTATGGTTTCAGCCATACCAATTCTAAAAGGGAATATTATATACTTCAAATTACAACTTTTGATACCTCTTATCTGATTTAATAACTTAACTCAGGAAATCTATTTTATTAATTATGACATTTACACATTACTATATTATCTTACAAATAACAAACCAAAGCATTAAAAAATAATTGAGATTTCATGTGTATATACACACACACACACACCACACATACACACATATGCACACACCTTAGAAGAATGGATAAGGCCCATCCAAGCAACATTCATACTTTGTCTATATAAATATCAGACAGAAAATAAAACTGATGTTAATATACCTTTTAATAGGGATTTTAAGCTCAGTCCAATGAATTAGCTGCTGTAGTACTCTTCCTCAGGGGGCCCCTGTAACTATTTCTTCTCAAGTTTTTCAAGGGTGGTACAGATAGTCAAACTTCCCAACAGAAGTCTTTCTCCACTATTCCAATCCATCCTACTTACACAACTCCATCATCAATCAGAGTCTCTTGCCTAACATCTCTGGAACCAACAGTCCATCTACCCTTGTACCTCCCTTACTTAAGAGTTTTCTCATCTAATGACAAAAGTACTTTCACAAGGTATCCTAAGTATTTACAAAGGCAAATAAGTGAATATATACTGAAGACCTACCACTTACAGGGTAGTCAACTTATCTGTATGTAAGCTTCAGTGATTATGAACTAGAATCATAAAGTTAAAAAAAAAAGATGCTTGAAACGAATGAAACTTCCTGCTCTCTGATGTAGTTTAAGAGGAAAAAAATTAATCAAGTTAACAATATGAGGTATTGCAGCTATAAACTGTGAAGAAGTAAAAACCAAGGTGTTTTTAAAAACACATTACCTGTGATTCATAGATAAGTGATATAATTTAATCTACAGAAAAAAATCTTTTGATGCTGATATTTACAACAATGAATTTTAAACCTAAATTTTATAAAAGGAATGTCACAGTACTTATTAAAAAAAGGACAAGTAAAAACAAAGTATAATTCAAGTTCTATCTGAATATAAAGTTTTGAGACAAATAGAATAGCAGGGTTGCTTGCTTGTTTGTTTGTTTTAAGCAGGTAAAGTCAGAAATTGTACATCTCAGTCTCACTAAGACACTTTCCTATCTCTATATTCACTAGCTTTGAGGAAGGGACAAAGACCAGATTCTTTTAGACTTAATATCTCGGTGGCATTGTCTTTTTATACTAGAGGAAGACTTCTTAAGTGTTCGTAAGTACTGCATTAAGGAAATAAAGTCAGGATTTCCTCATCAGGGCTGGGATATGGATAAACACTGAGTCAGCAAGAAGAGAGGGGGAGGGGATTCTATCCTCATGACTGGAAAAGACTCGGGGACAAGAAGGTAGAATATTTTCTTAGGAAAAATCATTGGAGAATAAAAACATTGCTTAAGTCATCTGATTTCCACTTCCATTAGAATCATAGAAAATATGATGTGATAAGAAGAGGAGGGGGAGGAGCAGCTTTTATTAACATGCATAGGTAAGAAGTTAAAGCTCTTTACATATAAAGGACTCTCTCCCAATCCATCTACCAACCAAGAGCATGTCAATATTTCTGTTGTCTTATCCTTGCGACTTCACTAAGGATTATAAGCAAAAGCTACGTAGCTTCACCTTTGTAAATCAGACCCCATTGTACTATGGTCTATCTTCCCATCCTATAATACTGGATAATTATAAAGTCCACTTGAGCAGCTTCCCTAACAGGAGAGACACAGCCAGGAGTACAGGTGCAGCCCTGTAGTCAGCATTCAGGAAACCAAGGGAAGAGGGTGCAAACTGCAGGTTAGCATGAGCTACACAGTGAGACCTTGGAGCAAACAAGTGGAGAATGACAGATTCTAGACTACCACACTGAGGGTTGTAAACTATGAACAACAATTGTCCTCTATCACTAACAGGACAAACTGTTTCCATACCAGAGATCCCTGTACTGTATAAAGATCTTGCTGTATGTATCTGTAACACAGGGTATCTACAGCAAAGTATTCATCACACACATAAAAAAAGGTAAATAGCCATACCAATGGTGTATAGACATACATACGTACATGCATATACACAGTATGTTTACACATTCTGTAAATATGTTTGCACCTAGAGATCAAAGGCCAGGCTAAATCCATGCTAAATAAGCACTCTCCTATAAAATGCGAATTATATACAGACACATAGACATGTACAGTGTCAGATGCAGATTGTGACTAGACTAGAAGTTGTAAAAATCAGTGCTAGTATATTAGTACTAGTATTAGTGTAGATATTAGTACTCAGACTCATAACATAAGCTAAGATCCTTTCCTTATGCTTATCAAGGCAGATTGTATAAATTTAAGTTAGAGCTGTCCTTCAGTATATTCGAGTCCAGGAAAATAAGTAAATGCTTCCTATTCAATGCGTTTGAGAGTATGTTTCTATTCCTATTTGTGTAGCTGTCTATACATGTTTACTATCTAACAAACATCTATACATATAAAAACTGACAAGCAATTGTAAACATACATATGTGTTTTAAAGTATACAACAAGACTATAAATAAAATATTTACATTTTATTATACTGATATTCAATGAGGTGGCATCTGATTTCATGTATTATCCACTGACTTCTGAGCAGGAATAATTGTGGTACCATATGTTGCTCTGTAGCATCACCTGAGCCATGATATCTCAAGCTTTCTGTGATAGCGGGAGCTCATGGCCAACTACTTAGGAGGACACAAGACTGGATCTTAGATGTACTTCCTAGAAGGTAAAGGGCTCTGAAAACTGGTACTGAGTTAATATAAGAGTCTTAGCTATAACCATATTTGCATAGGAAAGGAGTATCTAGGAGAGATCATTTGCTCACAACTTGTCATTGAACTGAGATACCAATGAAGTTTTCTATTATTTCAATCCCTCTATTCCCTATAAACGTTAGAAGTGGTTCATATCTTTCCAGTTCTTTGAGTTGAAGAAATGCACATTTAGTAGATAGACTATAACAGGAGGCATATACAAATACACATGCAAAATGGGAAAACTGGGCATACCCTGAAATAGCAGTCCCTAATCCTGAGAATATGCCAAGATTACACATTTCCTGGATGAGAGGCCTTTACTGACATTATAGACTGAGTACTTACAGACAGGTGGTATAACCAGCTAACCTGAGTAGACCTTAACCTCAACACATGTGCTAGTGTTCTCATAAGAAAGACAGCAAGAACTGACGCAGACATGTAGAAGGGGAGGAAGAGGAGAGCAGGGACTGCAGTTGATGATGTCAAGGGGACTAGACAATGGAAGGGACAAGGATACCTTCTGCCTTAGAGACTCCAAAGGAAAACAGTCTTACTGACAACTGGATTCTCACCCCGCTATTGGTTTCTAATATCGCCTAATCACGAATATCATCTGATGGTTTAAGACACCAGGTATAGTAAGTTCCTGAGTTTTATGGAAGAGATAGTTCTAGGATCCTCAGACTCAGAAATCTCAAGATGCTCAAGTTCCCTACTCATATGCCAACCTATTTCCTGTGACTGAAGTGTATCGTCCCTTTGACTGTAAGCCATCTGAGTCACTGTATCACCTAATACACTTAAACAGCTTTTTGTCTTTCCTTCAGAAAGTCAAAGGAGCAAGTCTACACATGCTCGGTACACATTTAACTTATTCCCATCATTTGCAGGACAAGATAGGCACAGAAACAGAAACTAAGCAGAGGACCAACTCTCCTTGTAAGAAAGTATGAGGGCCTCAGAAAATCAAAACAAATTTGCCACGAGACTCAGCACATTTTTAACTAAAGCTCTATAATGAATATTTAAGACAGATAATATAATGAAGAGAAACAAATTAGCTGGGCAACCTGGTCACAAATACTTTTTACATATAGAATTTCCTTTAATTTAAATGCTCAAAATATTATAAAAGCAGTTGCTCTAAACCATTCAGTTTAATCTTGTATATGACAGGTATGTTGTTATCCTAAAATAGTAAATATATTTGACTTCGAAGTTTCTTAATTATTCTAAGTCCTGTGTTACATGATTTTCAAGAATTAAGTCCTGTGAGTCTGGTTTTCTCCCATGTTTTACCCTACACTCCCACACAGCTGAAAAGCTCAGCTTTGAAAAGATTTGTCAAAGTATGACATGGGAGACAGACGGAGATGAGTCCATGGCTAAAGGTACTCATGTCAATGCCTGGGGACTGAGCTTATCTCTGCCATACACCCATATGCATGTACACATCTAAATACTACACTGAAAGTAATAATCAGACATCTACCACTGCATTAGAAAGACTAATTCTTAGGGCAATAAGAAATATTAATCAGGAAACTCATACTTGCTTTGGCATGGGAAAAAATACTTGCACTATAAG
This sequence comes from Tokudaia tokunoshimensis, assembly GCA_036184795.1. Classification (NCBI taxonomy): domain Eukaryota; kingdom Metazoa; phylum Chordata; class Mammalia; order Rodentia; family Muridae; genus Tokudaia; species Tokudaia tokunoshimensis. Next base: position 62,277,364 of record BTHU01000017.1, read on the forward strand.
ACTGGAAGGCAAGAAGCTACAAACAATGAAAATTCTTCCTGGTTAGCTGGGTGGTGGTGATGCATGCCTTTAGTACCAGCACTTAGGAGGCAGATCTCTGTGAGTTCTGAGACCAGGCAGCCTGGAAAGTTCAAAGGCTAGAGCTACACAGAGAAGCCAGTCTTGAAAAAGTAAGAAATTTGTTCTGGTTAACAATAAATGAGGTGTTCTTTCCATTTACCTCATTAGCACTCATAAAAACATATTAAGACATGAAAGCTAGAACAACATAGCACATTAAAGAAATATAAATCAACATCATATATGATTATGATAAGCTTGCAATGAATCTAAGAGAGCACAATGAGAGTTAGGGATATGGACCAGTGAGGAAAAGTCCCTGTCATGTCTAATGACATGGGTTGGATCTCTGGAACCCACAGGTAAAATGAGACCTGATTCCCATGTGCTGCCCCCTCCTAATGTGCTCAGTGCCTTATAATGCATGGAAACACATATCCACACATGAACAAATACAATGTTTTAAAGAATACAATGAACCAAGTACCATAAAATGAATTTACAAAGAATCATAAAAGTCAAGGAATTTATTAAATGTTCTAATGTAAAGCTTCCTGTTTTCTTTTATTCCCCATAAATAAGAAGTATGGAATGCAAAGTATCAATTATTTTTAAGAATATGTATTTATGTTAAAAAACTTCTGAACTTTATTTCAGAATAATATATATTCTGAAATATATATTCTGAAATATATATTAATATGTTTCATACATCCTTAAAAACTTAAATGAAAAACAGCTTTTAGATACATACAAAAACGGGCTCAAAAACTGTTAGCATTCAAACAAACAGGATAAAAACTGGGCTTAAGGAAGCCCCTTTGAGAACGCTGCAGACACCCTTCTTCCTAGATGAAGCATAGACTCAGAAGCACCAGGATGATAAGCTCATCACTGTACAGCATTTAGTTTGTAATCCATTCTTAAATACTACTTTATAAATAAGTAGTCATTTCCTAAATTCAATTGACTTTTCATCAAATCAAACCTATGATACGCCTATGTTCTTATAAGTCTTTGAATACTTACAAAATATAGCAAAAATCTTTCCACGTTGAATAATTAAAATTATAAATGCCTATAATTAACTTTAAAGAATTTATGAAAATGTACCCAAAAGTCTGAAAATCACATTATGACAAGATATCTGCATATTTTCTGACTCCTTCAGAATATATGATTTATGATATATGTTTTGTATGTACATATGCAGGCAAGTGTGCACATTATGTGAGTTTCACTGCTGAAAGTATGTCTCTAAAGAAAAGCATGAGGAATATGGTGCTGATAACCAGCCAAATAACTTTAGTACTTATGGATAAAAAAGTAGACATGATCACTTAATACACATGTACACATAAAGTTATAATTATGTATTGATTAGCTTAGCTTTTAGCAAAACACAAGAATGTATTACATTTAAGAGTATTTGAAAAAAACTACACAAATACACCATTATCATTGAGTAAATTTATTTTCCCCAACAGTACTAAAGATATGCAAAATTTTCATTCTTTGGAGTTACTCAGGAAATGATTAACATCAGCTCTGCTCATTATCTCCCTTAACAAAACTTCACTAAAAACAAATAAATCAAAAATGCCTCCACTATTCCTGAATAAATAAATTAGAGACCTATTCAGTGGCAGCAATGATATTTTAAAAAGCTTGTGCAAGCTCATTGTACAATTTTATTATGAAATCCCATTTGATAAAAAAAAAAATCCACTTATTCAATTTGAGTGTAGTTTTTAGTACCAGGATTAGCCTCTCAAAATTTAACAAAGCTTTATAATAGAAACATACCTAAAAGGTGCCAGCTCTGCATTCCAACAAATTTTAATCACTGCTAACTAGGAATGGATATTCCACAACAGGATACTTTCAAGAGCTGAGCCTGTCTTTTCTTTTTTTGTTTTTCGTTCCTTTTTTTTTTTAAAGATTACTCTTCTTATTTTATTTTTTATTTTTATTAATTTTTTTTATTAATCAGTCCTGTCATTTACATCTCAAATGATATCTCCCTTCCAGGTGATCCAGCCACAACCCCCTCCTCCCATCCCATCTACTCTCTCCCTCCTCCCCCCTTTGCCTCTATGAGGGTGCACCCCTGTCTTTTCATTATAATGGAAATGTATGAATAACAACAGCTACTAGGAGCCTTCACTATGTGATCAGAAAAAACAAATGGCAACATTTATATCATAGAAAACTTAACTCTTGACTTTTTGGAAAACTGTATTAAAATCAGTTGCAGAAAACTGTTTATACGTTGGACATAATGCCTAAAATTCTGCACAAAATAAATGTCATAAAACTGCTTGACTACAAGATCCTGTGTTATGCAAAACTAGCTATCAAGTATCTGTACTTTAGATGGTTAAAGAAACTTACTAGAGAAACAGTACTCATTAACAAAAATGTTAAGGGGAAAATTAATGAAGTGATAAAATTTCATTATTTTCAAGTGGAAAATCAATGCATTCTAGATAGCCCAGCAATACTGTAAGCTAAAATCTAGAAAGCTCCAATGAGTCGATCTATATTTATTTTATTCCCGTAATCACTAAAAATCCATTTTATTTTATGAAGAACAAGTTATTACAGTAGAAGATCTACTATAGGTAATACGTTGTAATTATTCTAATCCTACGATTAGAAGTGCCCTGAAAAAAAAATTCTATGTAAAAGATTTCTGCCATGTTCATAAAATAATTCAATTCAAAACACAGTAAGTAAGCTTTTTATTGCTGTACTCTAAAAGATATTTCTCGAAATTAAAAAAGCATGTAAATTAAAGTGACTGAAACATGCTTTCATGTAGCAGAGTAATATGTAGCTATTCATCACCTGAAGTCATAAAACACTAGGTCTCGTCCTTAGCATATTCTAATGACGCCTATCATGCAAATGAGAGTGACCTTTTCCTTGCATTCTGCAAGTTCACATTTATTCCAGGAGTATATAGAGTTTGCCAATACAAACTAGCCACAGACTGCGTAATTACTGTAATCAATTAGTTGTTAGTGTCGTTCTGCTCATTTCCAGCTAATGTCAACTAAGCCATTTTGAGAGAGTCACTCCTGACAACAGCTTTTCTGTTATTATTTTTTAAATGTGGGAAAGAAAAAAAGGAAAGGAAAAAGAATGGAAACACACAGACTTGCAGCAATATGGTTGCAAGACTGTGCTCCTCCTCCTCAGTGATGCTAAGATTCAAGACAAAACTCTCAAGTTGATAACAAAGACTTCCAAGCAAAGTTGCTTATCCTTAAAATGACATTGAAGTTTTCTGCCTATACAATTAAAACATTAATATTTAAATATTTAAATGAAGGACACTCTCCTGTGCTACAGTTCAGACTTAGTAGAACCTGGGGCCTCTTCTCAACGGTTGAGTAAACAGGCCATACCCTCTGTTCAGAAATAGTCTATTCTGCAGACAGTTATGGATAGGAAACATTACGGCAGCCGGTAATTAAAGTAAAAACTAATACTGTCTCAGAGATGAGGAGTTTTGTAAAGGAAAATCATTTATCATGGCTTACTGTTCTCATAACTAAATTATCTCTTTCTTTAATACAGTTTAAAATATTCATCCAAAGCTAGCATATTTACTATGAAATGCAGCCAACTTCCTGATCTTGATGGTATTATCTAGTATTAGGGGAGCAAAAACATAATAGGTTTTAGAAACATATATGACCAACATGAAGCTTTGGATTTAAACTGAGAGCATCAAAACCAAGAACCAAGACAAAGCTATTATTGTCACAAAACACACACAAACAAGCATGTGCACACAGAGACACACACAAGATTATTTTCGCAAGATATTATGGCATTTTACTTCATATAAATTCCTTAATTATTTCTAAAAAGAATATTCCTTCTCAGCCGCTGGTTACTAAATAAAAATATTAATTTTATGTCAACCAGTATATCTACCTATATTCAATCACTGTACCACCAATATGACAATGAAAATTAGAAATAGGCTTTATTTCTGCAATATTAAACATGTAGTGACTAAAATAGGTAATTAATAAATTTGTAACACACAAAAGGAAATCATTGCTCTTATAAAAATAAAACTGATTTGTAATACATTAGAAATTATCATGTGAGGAAAAATAAGAGATTCCATGATATTATCAGAAATCAAAAGAACAGTAAAAGACGTGTCAATCCTATTTGTACATGTCAACCTGGGATACCTAAACTCACATTATCTCTGAGTTAATATATTCATGGGTCTTTATATACTTGTATATACATCTGTCAGTATATGTTTATACATATATATACACATACATACCTAAGTACATACATATACATATATTTTGAAACAAAGAAAATTCATGTGGGGGGCATATCATATGGGTAAAAATAGATAAAAATACATGTGTATTTATCTATGTGAGTTTATCTACTTCAAAAATAGACAAGAAATTAAATCAAAAATTTTAAATGTAAGCAAAATGGCAGGCACAAAAGCATATCTATATGCTAGATGAGGACATTCAGTTTCTCTATTTGCAATTATGTGAATAGACTGCCCTTAAATCTATGAACTAGGTTTTTTCCTGGAACTAAAAACACTACCTATGTAGAGGACTATATAATAAAAGCTTCTTTTCTTTTTTTTTTTTAAGACAAAATTACGCAGTGGCAGGCTATAGTGGTACAGGCCTATAATTCCAGCACTCTAGGGGCAGAGTCCGAAGTATCACAAACTTGAAAGCAAACAGGACTACAGGAAGACCTGTCAAAAAGAAAGTGAGAGAGACAGAGATGGGGATGATGGGGAAGGAAAGAAGAAAGGAAGGAAGGGAGGGAAAGAGGGAGGGAGGGAGGGAGGGAAAGAGAGAGGGAGGTGGAGGGAGGGAGGGAGGGAGGGAGGGGAAAATAAAAGACAGACACAAACAGGGTAGGAAGGAAAAAAGATTTTAAAGGGATAGAAACATGCTAAATGACCTATGTTATCCTAGTATAAGTAAACTGATGATCTTGAAAGGCTAATTGCAGTACAATGGCCTATTTTTTCAAAGTTCCAAAAAATTTTACCGTTGTGGAGGAAGATTTTTAGAACTATTTATTACTGTGGTGATATGTACAGTAAGAGGAGTGATCCAGTAGCACTGAGCAGAGGGGCATCAAAAATTTACTGGTTGCTACTACACACTACTAGAACCAACCACCTCCTAGAGCATCAAACACATACAACTTGTCCACTCTGACACAGAGCCAAGCAGTACAGAGATAGTTCTTTTCATTCTTGTCAGAAGAATAACCCAGTGTCAGTCTTTGACAGTTACTGAGAAGAGACAAGAACAAACAAGATGAGGAAAGGGGGGAACTAACCAGCAGATCTGCATGGCCTAAGGCTTCCCACAAAGGCAGATGCCAGGCATGGGCAGAAAACAGTTGCTCAACTTGTCTCAAAGAAAAGGCTAACATGAAATGCTTCAGGAGAGATGAAGCTAACGGAACACTGCTGCTCAACTGCAGGATGATGTCTTCATGGTAAACACTTAAGACAACTTGTGACCAGAGTCCTGTTACGACACTAATTGTCCATGAAAGCTGACCTGCAGCAAAGCAGCACTGTTCAGTTCCAATAGAGTGGGCTTTCAGGGATTAACATGATTGCAGATGACAAAAGACATTCACATATCAGCAGAGCCTGAAAACAAGATCACTATGGAGTCCTCATTGAAGAGCCTTTTCATACCTATACATGGAGAACAGAAAAGCAAACCAAATACACTGGGCCAGATTTCCTACAATTAATAGTTTTGCAAAATCCAATGATAGAAAACAAGAGAAGAAAAATGAAAATAATATTTTAAAAGTTACATTTACTTACATTTGAAGGAAAAATAACATGATAAAAAACAAATTAACAGTAAGCTTCTATTCATATATCCTCAATGAATGATTTAATGTTGCTAAAAATGTTTCAATTTGTTAACAACACTTAATATAGAAAATGTTTAAGTATGTATAATTTTAATTATTATAGCATTTCAATATTTTCTATAAGCTAATGAAGTGGGGGAAGCACCTCTCTTAAGCAGTAATTCAAAACCACATTAGGTGACATTAAATTATATTGCTCATTATATGTTCTATAAAAATCATACAGACCGAGACAATTCTCTGGGACTAGTTAACAGTTAACAATATGTTAAGAGGTAAGTATTTTCTTTTTTTCTTTTTTTTTTTTTTTACTTGAAGCTGAGACATGTGTTGTATAAGCCATGACCTAATATTGAGTGGGGTGGCACAGGTCTGTAACCCTATCTCACTTGGCAGCCGGGGGAAGATCAGTTCAAGGCCCTGTCTATAAAATAAAATATAAAATAAAAAAGATAAAAACAAACCATCAGTTTATTTGGAGGTCAAATTTGGAACTGTTTCAATGTTTACAATCATCCAAATAGAAACAGAATAGAAAGTTAAGCATTTAATTTTTTCAGTGGGTTTCAAAATTACTCTAAAAATACTGATTTTTTTTAAATGCAGCAAACCACAGCCAATGATAAGTTAAATGAACATAGACAATTATAAAGCAACTAAAAAAGAGTGAAATAAATCTGACTGTGACAGCTCCACAATGCTCCTGTCTTACAAGAGCACAGCAGACTTATGACCTTAGGAAAAAAAGCTGCTTACCACAAACTAAGGACAAAGAAAGTGAACCAAAGAAAGAGACCTGATTTAGTGGATGTAGATGGACCATTTTGCTTGACTTTAATGAAATACATGGAAGCACCTAAAAACATGAACTGGTCAATCCATGAAGCATCACAGCCCAGAATCCGATGGCACAGCTCTATGAGTGAGTGACTCTCCTGAGTTACATCAACAAGGGCGCACTTCTGAACTAAGGTCAAGCATGGGGACATGAAGAGCCAGGCATACTGCACAAATTTTATTAATGCAATTATACTAAAAGTTCTCAAAAGTCTTACATTCTATTATATTTGCTTGAAACAAGACGTCAATGTCTCAAAAGTACAGTGATTTTGTGTACTTACTTATTTTGGATTTATATTGTGTATAAAACATATCTGTTTATGTTCTAGGTATGAAATAATTGAAGGTACACTCAAAGGTTTTCTAAAATTCATCAAAAATATTCTTCCTTGTTTCAAAAATGGGAAGAGTATCTTATAATTAAAATTTAATGTTAAATCTATATTAATGCAATAAGTTGTATAAAGTACTTGAAATTTAAAGCTATGAATGTACAAAACTATTCAGGAAAGCAAAACTAGAATAGTGTTAACTGCAGTTCACAAATGATTAGGAGGCTGCTTGGATATTTGTCCTTATGAATATAGTTGAAAACAAATTAACCAAAATGTTCATTTTGGTTCTGATCAAGAACTAAATTATTTATTTTAGTCAAAAATCAAAGTTACCAAAGATCTCTGTAGGAAAACCTAAAGTTATGATTAAATCCATTACATGTAATTAATGCTGAATAAGAACCCACAGAGACAGACAGACAGACAAGACAGACAGACAGACAGACAGACAGAAAAGAGGAAAGGAAAGGAAAGGAAAGGAAAGGAAAGGAAAGGAAAGGAAAGGAAAGGAAAGGAAAGGAAAGGAAAGGAAAGGAAAGGAAAGGAAAGGAAAGAGTTCCAAATGTCACTGATGAGGTGGAAGTAGGTTTACAACGCTAGCTACTTCAGAGAGGGAATGCCTTGTCTCTCCAGTAGAGGGGAAGGATGGGGTAAAACATCTATTATGAAGTTAATTTTTTTTTTTAATTTAATTTAATTTTATTTTATTTTTTTTTTTTTTTTTTTTTTTTGTAATTGCTTCATTTATTTTGTTAATTACTTGAAAACATTAAGCTAAACATTTAATGCAAAGCATTTTTAAAAAATTTTAATTAAAATATAATTTTATAAACATGTTTCCCTTTCCTTCCCTCCCCCAACCTTTCCCGTGCAACCCCCTTCCTTACTCACTTAAATCAAGTCTTTATTTCTTTTTTTTTTTTTTTTTTTTTTTTTTTTTAATTTAATTTTATTTTATTTTTTTAATTTACATTCCAAATCACTTCCCCTTTCCCGTTTCCTCCCTCCCCGAAAGTCCCATAAGCCCCCTTCCCTCCCTCTTTTCTCCGTTCAACCCCCTCTCATTACTCTGTCCTGGCGTTCCCCTACATCCAGTCTTTCCAGGACCAGGGGTCTCTCCTTCCATCTTTTTAGAAATCTATTGATATGCTGATTGTGTCTAGGGTATTCTGAGATTCTGGGTCAATATCCCCTTATCAGTGACTTCATACCATGTGTGATCTTTTGTGATTGGGTTACCTCACTAAGGATGATATTTTCAAGTTCTGACCATTTGCCTAGGAATTTCGTGAATTCATTGTTTTTAATTGCAGAGTAGTATTCCATTGTGTAAATATACCACATCTTCTGAATCCATTCCTCCGTTGAGGGACATCTGGGTTCTTTCCAGCTTCTGGCTATTATAAATAAGGCTGCTATGAATATAGTGGAGCATGTGTCCTTATTGCATGCAGGTAAAGTCTCTGGGTATATGCCCAGGAGTGGTATAGCCGGATCCTCCGGAAGTGTCATGCCCAGTTTTCTGAGGAGCCGCCAGACTGCTTTCCAGAGTGGTTGTACCAGCCTGCAATTCCACCAGCAGTGGAGGAGTGTTCCTCTTTCTCCACATCCTCGCCAACAACTGCTGTCTCCTGTGTTTTTGATCTTAGCCATCCTGACTGGTGTGAGATGGAATCTCAGGGTTGTTTTGATTTGCATTTCCCTAATGACTAAGGATGATGAACATCTCTTTAGGTGCTTCTCAGCCATTAGATATTCTTCAGGTGAGAACTCTTTGTGGAGCTCTGTACCCCATTTTTTAATAGGGTTACTTGCCTCTCTGGAGTTTAACTTCTTGAGTTCTTTGTATATCTTGGATATTAGCCCTCTGTCGGATGTAAGGTTGGTAAAGATCATTTCCCAGTTAGTTGGTTGCCGCTTTGTCTTTTTGACGGTGTCTTTTGCCTTGCAAAAACTTTGTAATTTAATGAGGTCCCATTTGTCTATTCTTGATCTTAGAGTATAAGCTATTGGAGTTCTGTTCAGGAAATTCTCCCCTGTGCCCATATGTTCAAGGTTCTTCCCTAGTTTCCCTTCTATTAGTTTCAGTGTGTCTGGTTTTATGTGGAGATCTTTGATCCACTTAGAATTGAGCTTAGTGCAAGGAGATAAGGATGGGTCAATTTGCATTCTTCTGCATGTTGACCTCCAGCTGAGCCAGCACCATTTGTTGAAAAGGCTATCTTTTTTCCACTGGATGGTTTTAGCTCCTTTGTCAAAGATCAAGTGACCATAGGAGTGTGGATTCATTTCTGGGTCTTCAATTCTGTTCCATTGATCTACATGTCTGTTACTGTACCAATACCATGCAGTTTTTAAGAAGTTAATTTTTAAAATAGAATGGGCATTTCTTCTATTTTAATACTGAATGATAATGTAAAATAATCAATGATTGAGCATTTTCAAGCTAAATATTGAAACTATGAGTAGTCTTATTCAGAGTATTACAAGCTGGAGTAACATGCATAACTGGCATTCCAAGGAAGTATCAAAGCATCACTCCTTCCCTAGCAGGTCCAATCAGATGTCATGGCCATGCACCCACGTACAATAGAGCCCAGAAACACCACAGACCTACTGTTCAGAGTATTTGTAAGATGAATAATGACATACCACATAAAATAAATGAATTTCCAGAAACAGCAAAAATATTACATTTCCTAAAGAGTTCCAAATTTACATGTTTTTTTTCAGAAGTTCAATGATATTCTATTTATTACAGTATATGTAGATACATCATTACCAAATTTTACTATTAAATTAACTTTCTGTTAGTTCAATGCTCTTTCAAGTTCTCGTAAGATGAACATTCTCCAAAGTATTTTAACTATTCACAAAAAAACTTTAAACATCACCATTTACTTAGCAACAAAATATTACTACTTTCAAAGAAAAAAAATGACAGGGGCAAAATTTCTTTATCAGAAAGATATTGGGGGCTGGAGAGATGGCTCAGGGGTTAAGAATACTGACTGCTCTTCCACAGGTCCTGAGTTCAATTCCCAGTAACAACATGATGTCCCCAAACCATCTGTAATGGGATCTGATACCAGCGCACTAATATGAATTAAATATAATCTTTAAAAAAAAAAGAAGAAAAGAAAGATATCTACCACATGCACAATATTTGACTAATGAAAACTTAACATGAGAATCAGTAAGAAACAGTGCTCTAAATTCTAATACCAATACATGAAAAGTTAACGGCCATAAATTTACCTTCCAAGAATAATGTCATACAAAAACATTTTCCCAATTTCACCAAGAGCAGATTTCAAATTTTAATGTACACAGTATATGATAACAGCAAAAGAAAAAAATTGTTTATTAATGATTTTTTTAATACTCACTAAAATTTATTAACCACTCCAAATATCCTATAATAAAGATAAAATATTTACAACTACTTATGGGACAACTCAGAGGCAGTAAAGAGTAATGAGCTTTTAAAAGTCCTAACCTCCCACATGGAGGGGACATACAGTGGGTTTGGAGGTATTGTTTGGCTTTGTATTATTTTTTTAATGGAGGGAATTTCTGATGACCCGATATTGGAAAAACACAGTGGTAGAAAATTAAAGAAAGAATATTATAATTGTCACAATTCAAAAATGGAAAACTGTGACTTTGCAAAATGCTCAAGGAAATAAGACAGACAAATGTCTTAATTTCACATCAACTTGCCAAGGTCTAAGGAATAATTTTTCATGTTTTGGTTTTTTATTTTGTTTTAGTTTGGTTTGGCTTTTCAAGACAGGATTTCTCTAACAGTCCTGGCTGTCCTAGAACTTGTTCTGTAGGCCAGGCTGGCACTGAACTCAAAGATCTGACTGCCCCCGCCTCCCAAGTGCTGGGACTAAAGGCATGTACCACCACACCCAGCCTTAATTCTCCATATTTTAAGCAGAATACGTTTTTTGAGAACCAGTCTTACAAAGTTTTCTAGGCTAGCCTTTAAATGGAGGGACAGCCCTGGCTAACTGCAAATGTGTGAAAATCTGCCCCAGCTTCCAGTGTCTGACAAGCCAGTGCTATAGCGCCAGGTCTGACTAAATCTTTAAATCTAGAATATGTTCACATTTGGAGAAAAATTAAGGTTTTGCACTTTGAATAATATAATCATCTTATGTTATCCTGACATATTTGTACAATTAGAGATCCAGTGTGTGACACTACACCATTGCTAACTAAATTGCACTGCACTTCATAATTCTAGTACGCACCTGATAACACAAAAGGGGAAAGTGTTCATGGGCTGTGACCAATATTCAAAGAACTATAGGCATCTAACACGTCCTGGGAGGACAGTAGCCTCGACCAATGAGGAGCACCCTTATTGGTTTTCCAAACAGAGGGATCAGTGCTGAAATCATATATACACAAACAGCAAAAACAGGCTCAGGAGGCTGAACATGAAAAAGTCAAATGGGTGCCTACATAGAGCTTACATTTGTAAGTACTAAAATGGTGGGTCTCAACCTTCCTACTGCTGTGATCCTTTAATATGGCTCTTCATGTTGTGCTGACACTAATCATAAAATTATTTCACTGCTACTTCATAACTGTAACTTTGTTACTGTTATGAATTGTAATATAAATATCTGATTTGCAGGATATATGATATGCAACGCCCAAAGGGGTCATGGGCCACAGGGTGGGAACCACTGTTGTAGAATTTTTGGTACAGGATGGTACTCGCTCTGCAGGCTACCAAAGGAGATACATAATACTAGACCAGCCACTAACCCTTGGATCTACAGTTGTGTCCTGCATTAAAGATATGCTAGTGCAATGGCGGCACAAATCTCGTGGAAGCAACTAAACCAATATTTGATTTCACTTAAGACCCACTCTGCAAGATGGAACATATACTTGACACTACTAGGATGATCCAAAAACTGAGACTAGATAGTCCAGGGGCGTATGGTAAAATCATTATGATAGATAGATGGACGGTCGGACAGACAGACAGATTAAAAAATCTTTAAAAAATGACTATTAATGATCATAGATCAGTGCCTTGTTCAGTCCTCATCAGACAGCCTTCCTTCTGAACCATATGTGAACAAACACGGAGACACTGTCTTAGCATTTTATTATTATGACAGACACCATGACCAAGGCAACTCTTATAAGGACATTTAATTGGGGCTGGCTTACAGGATCAGAGGTTCAGTCCATTATCATCAAGGTGGGAACATATCAGCATTCAGGCAGAAATGGTATGGTGCAGGCAGGGCTGAGAGTTCCATATCTTCATCTGAAGGCTGCTAGCAGAATACTGACTTCCAGGCAGCTAGGATGAGGGTCTCACCCACAGTGACACACTTACTCCAACAAGGCCATGCCTACTCCAATATGGTCACACTTTCTAAAAGTGCCACTCCCTTAGCCAAGCATATACAAACCATAACAGACACACAGCCAGACATGATACAGAGGAGAGACTTTAAAACACTCAGCCCCAAATGGATTTCGCCATCAAATTCCTTAGTACTCAGAGAACCCTGAGAAAGAGGCAATAGAAAGTGTGTAAGATCCGGAGAGAATGGAGGATACCAGGAGAATAAAGCCCTCCAAATCAACAGGATTAAAGGCATATGAACTTGTAGAGGCTAGGCTGGCATGCATAGAGCCTGCACAGATCTGCACCAGTTCGCTGTGGATATATTACTATGGCTTCAAGTTTAGTGTTGTCATGGAATTCCTGAGTGTACAAATGAGTAGGGCTCTGATTTTTCTGCCTTCTCTTGGGCTCTTTTTCTTTTGTTTGTTTTGAGGGAGGGAGAGGGGAAGGAAGGAGGGAAGGAAAGAAAAGAGTGGGCAAGCAGAGAGGGGAAGTTGAGGAAGGAGAGTGAATTGTAAAGGGAAAAGGAGGAAGAGATTTAGATTCTTGCATCTTATCACACATAAACTAAGAGTTCAATAGCAAGAAAAACGACAGAAAGAAAAAAGAAATGCATGAACAATATGTTCTTGAATGGTAAGTTGTGGCATGATCAAGGAATTTTTTTGAATTCTAAAATTAAGTAAAAACAATAAGAATTTACAGAAACCACTGGGATATACAGTTCAAGGCAGGCTGTATGGCAAAACCATATTACAGAGGGAGGAAGAGAGGGGCAAAGAATGAACGACTATGATCTCTCAAGTAACAGAATGACACGAACTCAAGATATTCAGGTAGGAGCATACCAACAACTGCTCGATGGAAGAAATAACATAGACCAAAGCAGAATTTAATAGAGAAAAAGAAGAACACTACACAGACCCAGAGGAACCAGGAGTTGACTATTAGGCAAGAGAATCAAAATGAATGGAACAACCTGATTAAAAGGATGTGTGCAACCAGCTAAATAACATGACATATGGAACACACTAACCACACTTAAGATCACATGATATGGTAAAGTTGGCTTCCTTTCCAGAGATGTGAGGATAGTTCAACACGTGCAGATCAAGAAATGTAATGTGGTACATAAATAGATTTATGGACAGAAATCATAGATTACTTCAAGAGATGCAAAAAATGGATCTGGAAAGATCAACATTATTGTCATGGGGAAAAAGCCCTTAAGAAACTAGCAACAGAAAAGAACATATTTGAAAATAATGCAGTGTGTTTGTATATAAATAAATATGTATATGCATATATACAGACGTATATACATACACACACAGATATATTCCAATAGAAAATTCTTATGTTAAATAAATACTTTCAGCAAAGTAGTAAGATACCAAATTAACAGTTTCTCATATGCAAATAAAGAAGCTAGTGAGAAAGAAATTGAGAACAAATGCCATCCAAAAATTGGGGGGTGGGGGAGGAAACGAAAAGAAAAAGAAATCATTGTGTTTAACCTACCCATGAAAATATGAAAGACCTCTACAATGAAAGCTTCAGCCCACTAAAATAATGAAAAAGACACCAGTAATTGGAGAGGTATCACATGTTCATGGATCAGTAGAATTATTATTGCAAAAAATATGATAATATTATAAAACTGACCATATTACTACAAATTACCTATAGATTTACTTGTAAACCTCAACACTGTAATTAATGACCTTCTTCAAAGGAACAAAAGGGAAATAAAGCACTCTAGGGTTTGTATGGAAGCACTGGAGACCCCAAACAGAAAAAGTGTGATATTAACCATTCTTGAAAAGGTATAATGATATCTGATCTCTAAGTATACTATAGAGCCATAGTAACGAACAGTAAAATACTAGCACAACAAACATGTAAACCAACCAAATAGAAGGCACAGAAATGAACTCATGTAGACACAGTCAACTGATTCTCAGCAAAGATGACAAAAACACACATTGCAAAACACAGCCTCTTCAACAAATGATTCTGAACCTCTCTCCCTACAAGAAAACCAGCTCAAGTGGATAAACCCCTTTAACACAAGACCTGAAACTTGCCCCAGGCATGATGGTAAATACCCAAAACTAAGGAGACAAATGCAAGGACATGCTGTGAATCTGAGGTTGGCCTAGTCTACACAGCCAGTTCTAGACCAGCAGGACTAACTAGAAAGACCCTGTCTCAAAGACAAAACAATAACAGACCTGAAATTCTGAAACTAGTAGAAAAAAAGGTTGAAAATCAATTCAAAATATTGGTATATACAAGGAATTTTTGAAAATGACTACAAGAAGACAAGGAAATAATAGCAAAAATATGTTAAATCTTTCATTCAGTAAAGGGAATAAATACCTGACATGGATAAAAAGCTATAGAGAATGAGGGGAAGAAAAAAAAAAACCCTTTGACTGTTTATGTCTGAAACAGGATTAATGGCTTGAGTATGTAGAGAACTCAAAACCTTAAACACAAGAAAGTAAATCAATAAATGAACAAGTTGTTTTCAAAAGGTCAAAAAACATATGACAGATGTGCAGTGTCCTCAGTCATGAAAGAATGCAAGTAACACCCACGCTGATGTTCCAGCCACTACCAATCAGAATGGCCATGATCACAACATCCCAAGCAAATGCTCGTGAGAACTGAGGAAGGTGCAAGCCGTTCCTGTTGGCAGGATGTAAATCCATGTGTGTGCGCACAGATCTACGCACTAATACGGTGAAACTAGGAGGGATTGCAGGGGAGGAAGAAGAAGAATGGGCTGGAAATTAAGATTGAAAATCCTTCCCAGAGCTGAATGTGAACAAAGTGGGTGATGAGCATTATGAAGAGGTCATTATGAAACCTATCCTATTGTACACTAGTTTAATGAATAAACAGGACAAAATCCAAAAATTCTATAGAAAGATGACTATTACAACACAGAAAAGAACCAACAGGAAGAGGGAGGTTGGCCTATATAAGAAGATAAATACCGGGCATGATAATGTCATAGAAGTCATTGTTTTGTACAAGTACTATACCTCACTTCGTATAATTAATATATGCTGATAATTGTGTCATGTTCATATTCTATTAATTTTTATTATTTTAACAGCTCATTTACAGAACTCTGTGTTTTTGTAATTTTGATTCACCAACTAGACTTTCAAATACATATGGGCAAGGCACAAAAGTTAACTTGACAGTGACTGTGAAAATACAAATGGATATGAGGCTCATTCTTAAAACAGACAGCCTCAAAATATTCAGATAGCAAAACGAAACTGCTTGTTCCTGGACATGAGTTGAATGTATACGACATGAACTGCATCATAAGGAAAAGAAACATCAACACCTCAACTGTCAAACACACATTAGAGCTGTCTCACCTCAGAGTTCACAGCTGAAAATGAAAAGTGCCAAAACTGAACCACAGCAGTAAATACGCACTTTACAAGACAAGGGATAGTACATATGTCTTGAAAATATCATGTTTGGGGCAGGGGAGATAACTCAGACAATGAAGTGCTTGTCTTAAAAGGACAAGGACCTGATTTGATCCTCAGAACCCATGTATAAAAAACAGTATATTAGCATCCACTTGTAATCCCACCTCTGGAGTGGCAAAAAACAGCGCAATTTATTGCGTAATTTACTACTGAGAAATCACAGTACCTTTAATGAATAAGACAGATACCTGCAAATGCAGGCTATGTTTAACATAACAGCAAAGTACAAACACGCATACACACAAACATGTGTATGTGTCTATTCTGGGAGAATGGACAGTGTGAATACAGCATAAGAAAGTAAGTGACCTTGGCCTGGAATGTTAAAGTCACTAGTTTTCCCATGGCTCATGAAGAAATGGTTCAGAGCAAGGCAGGAAAGATAGGCAGCAATGTCCAGGAGTAGAGACCAGCCACTACTTACGATGGAACAAGGATGGCCGTGTGCAAACATGGCATCCCGAGTGAGGCCCTTGCCTGTTTGAACAGAATTCTAACAATTTGGTTTATGAAGCATGTTTCTGCGAGTGAAGGCAAAGGAGAAACACCTGCTGTCTTAACCATGCACCTAAGTTCTCACGTCAAGGCTATAAATTCCATACCAAACGGGATACTGTAAAACACACTTCAAAACACATCTGACATTATGAGGAAACTATCAGCAACCCTCATTTCCAGGTGTCCAATATCATACACTTTCCATGTGATACAAATGCTAATAACCATAAGAAATTTCAGTAAAAACTAAACTATTTTTAATATTTATGTTTTAAAATATAAACGTATCCTGTCCTTTGATACTTTTGATACATATATAATACATATGGCAATTACAGTGCCACAATTGAAGAACAAGGAAGACACAAACAAGTACCAGGATAATTAAAACAGCCTTGCCCACTTTTTCAAAGAAACAATAAATTGTTCTACAATTATTAAGCTAATAAAGCAAGAGAAAATACAGGTACAGAAATGACAATGATCTGCACAATTCATAACTGTGTCTTTCAGATAACCACAATGATCATATTTCATGCTGTCACTTTGCCTTTAATTGCTCATCCTGGTACATTTCTTTCTAGAAGTCATCAGTACCCCACCGAGCCAGATGCTGAACTGTAAAACCATACTGTGACCACAGACTTATGAGAAAGTGACTTTGCTGAGTGGAGTGTGTGACAAGTTAATTTTGCAATTACGCATTTTCAATGAAGCTACAGTTTAGATGATTCTGTTTCATGACCAGATGCAAAAATCTCTACAATAAGATACAAAGATTTATTTTTTAAAAGCTTTGGTTGATATGAGAAAATAACTTTTTTGACAGTTTCTCTATAGCATATAAAATGTAGACATCACCTCAGCAGAAACATAAACAAGTTGCTACGTTGAGGCATACTTAAGATTTCCTCATGTTAACATATAAAAGCTCCAACGACTTCAAGACTTCTAAGAACCTTACACAGCCACAGTCGTTCTTTTCAGTTCTGTTACACTGTGCTAAACACTGTACTCAAATGCTAAGGCATTTCAAACAAGTGGCTACTGTAGAACAACAAGTCCACAGGGTGCAAAGTGTTCTAAATTTCAAATATTTTCAGTGGTGTCACTGCCACATATCCAACAATAATAAATCAAGCAGCAGGAGACCATATTCTGTTAAAGCAGAGCCTGCTCTCTGTGAGACTGTATCTTTGCACAGATACTACAAAATTAGGTAATGCTCTACCTGGTTTTATTCCTGTAAAGACAGAAGAAGGCCAGGGAACACAATTCTCTTTCATTGATCTCCCATAAACAAAAACAAACAAAAAAAATTCTTGAAAAAAGTTTTAGGGCAAAACAATTTGAGTCAAGTATTCCAAATGTCTAAGCTTAATGAAGGGTAAGTTCTAAGAAATAACATTCATATTCTCTCTCTCTAACTTAATTGAAGCTCTGTTTTAACCACATTGTCACCAAGAAACATAAAAAAGAAATTAAAATGTTAAATTTTTCTGGATAAATCTGAAGTTTATCTTAGGACTTTAGTAAATGTATAACGGTATTGGTTTCTGTATATATAAATGCATCCAGATGTCACTTCCTAATTTAAAGAAAGGAACTACAAAAGTGATAATTCAATATACATTTAACAATAAATTAAAAAAACAAGAACCTTGGAGGTTACTCCAAACCCCTCATTCCCTCTTCTAGGAGAAAGAGGTACACATGGCCAGCCTGACAGTGCATGCTTAGAATCATGAAGCCTGGAGTTGGCGTGCAAATCAGTGAGTCAGAAACACACCAGGCCTTGCAAGAGTATCCTCTGTTCCAAACCCTCCGTTCCAAACCCCGGCATGGAAGAGGGCATAATAAACCTTTCAAATCCCCCTGGACAAAGACAGAGACTTGCTTTGCCTATCAGAGTCTGAACATCCTCTCTTCGGAACATTGCTCTCTTCTTTCTCCTTTTATAACTACAGTCAAAGACTCCTGCTGACAATCTCCAACCTCAGTTCTTTTTTCCCCCCATTAATTTATTTATTTATTCACTTTACATCCAGGTCACTGCCCTCTACCACCACCACCTCAACATCTCTCTTAATAACTCACAGGCCAAAAAAGCTCAGCACACACCAAAACAGATTCATGCCACTCTTCTCTCCAAAGCCACTGCCATCTCCAGTCTTCTGACCTCGCCCCTCCAGCTGGCATCCCACCCTGGCTTGTCCATATAAAAAGGTGTCTACCCTCTTGTCTTCTGGGAACGCCCTACCACCTTCATCAGGGTCACCCACTCTTCCACAACTTTTCTCAAACAGATTCCAGGGCTGAAGGATCTGGGGACTTCTGACAAGTTCACAATGACAGAGAGAGATTAACAAAAGTCAATGTCATGCAGACAAGGCTCTTCAGGAACTCCCCCTGTCTTCTGAAACTCTGTTTCCTCTCCAGTCCCTGCCAGAGGCACCTCAGGCAGACAGTTGCTTCTCATTGCCATGACTTCTGACACTGCCACATGGGCCCAAAATGCCCTTTCCTATCATAGACATAAAGAAAACTGCCATGTGTCCTCGACATTTCTGTGATATTTTCTGTGACTTCCCCAGGCCAATCCAGGCACCCCTGCCATGTTAGACCAGCTCTTGACACATACTCTTTTACTGCCTGTAAAGAATCATGTGGAGACAGATGGCTGGTGTCACTCAGGATTAGGAAAGCAGGGAATGTGATGTGTGACTCTGTGTCCAGTACAAAGACATCACTCAGTAACACTCTTAATTTCGTATCAACTTAATTTGCTGGATGAGCAAGCATTTCAGGGCATAAGAGATAAAAAGAATAATTGTTTTAGTCAAACTTAAAATGTTCAACCAGAATGATTTTGAAAGGTAGTAAGCAAATAATGTGAAACTACAACTATGAATATATCTCATTCCAAAAAAGTCTACAAAGAGAACCACAGTGAAAGGAATCAGGACCTCTGAATGCTCTTCTAAGTTCAGAAAAAGCAAAATCAGCGCTGTACCAAGATGAAGTTCTGTACACTCTCCAGAGACCCCAAGAGCACACTCAGGCTTCCCAGCCACTAACATGGGGCGCTATCTTGTTCAGTGGAACCTACAGTGCTTACCTGAGCATTAAGGTATGCTGAGTCAGCAGAGCAAATCCCTAAGCACACATACTATCTCACCAATTATTGAAAACAAGTCGGGGTTGGAGAGATGGCTCAGTGGTTAAGAGCACTGACTGCTCTGCCAGAGGTCCTGAGTTCAATTCCCAGCACCCACATAGTGGCTCACGACCATCTGTAATGGGATTCAATGCCCTCTTCTGGTGTGTCTGAAGACAGCTACAGTGTACTCATATAAGTGAAATAAATAAACAAATAAATAAAATAAAAAATGCTTTTTTTAAAAAAAAAAGAAAAGAAAACAAGTCACATTCCTGCTTGAAGATGATGCAGACAAAAGTCACACTGCCTAGAAAGAAAGACAAGGAAGCTAAAACATGGGCCTGTTCCTAAGAATGTGGGAGTCAATTGAAAAACATGGACTTCTAATTTTAACCTTTGTAATAACCACATTTTAAATTTGTCAGTGTCAGAATCTCAGAATAATATGCCCTGAACTAGTCAAATCTAAACTTTTCCCATAACATCAGACACATAAACAATGCATGCCAGGGCCAAAACACCATAACTGACGATAATCTGAAGTTCATTAAAAAATAAAATTGGTCACCTTTAAGTAATCAAAATGGATAACTATACTAGGGCTGCTTCAACAAAAGACAAAATTTGTGATTTAAAAACAACACGGAAATGCATTATCTTATAGATATGCAGTTCAGAGGTCCATCCCACAGAGTGAACATCCTCAGTGGGGCTGCACTGCTCCGGGACCACCCAAGGTGGGATGCCTTCCCTCTCCCTCTGCTTTCTGGATGCCACTCCTATCACCTGCCCAGGTTTGCTGCCCCATCTCCCATCACCCTGTGCTCCTCTTTGGCAGTCTCCCACATTGAAGCACCCTTATTCATGTTGGTTTGACTGAGGTCATCTCATGTTTTCAGTCCAGCTAAGAGCAGGCTTTAAGACTACAGCAATCTGAACCCCCGACTGCCATGCACAAAACATGGTCAAAACATGGTCACTCCTTCAGAGTGTAGCAGTGACATGAACATATGCAGAGGGGGGATATTACTTTTTAAATAAAACAAGATTAAGATTGGAAACTACTCAAAATGTACATTTTACATGACTTACTTTAAAGGTTCCTGCTCCTTTCATAGGATAGGGACCATGAGAAACAGGCACAGACAACTCATGCTTGATCATCTTAAACTGCTATGTCATCTTACAGGATACTAGAAAAAATTAGCATGGAGCTTACTCTTAAAAGAGTCCTCAATTATCTAGTATAATAAAGGATTTTTCCCATTCCTTCACATCTGAGCTACATAAGCATAACTGCCACACAGCCAGGGTTTCCGCTCTCCATTCAGACTGCATGTGTTTATCAAAGTGTAGAAAAGAAAAGCCAGATACTCACGTGACAGTCAACTGTTAAATAAGTGAACATTAGGAAATATGGATTGGGTAATAAAAAGAAACTATGAAAAATTACATAGCTCTTTAATGCTAAAAGGCATCTTTATTATATCATTTAATGCCAGCATGATATAAAGTATATTTATAAAATGTTACTCAGAGCAGAGGTCATGTAGGCAACCCCACAGTTAAGTGCACAGCTGTGTCAGCCAGTCAAGTTGGTGTTCAGTATGGTATCTGAAGAAAAGGCATGGACATCTACCCAGGATAAAGGGACATAGTAACAGCACTAACATCTCAAAGACCAGCAGTCACAAACCTAGCTATGCTTGTTACAAAACACATGAAAACCAAGGGTAATCATACACTACTACACAAACAGGAAAATCTGACTTGATTAAAATTCTAAATAAAATATTCGAGTGAGCATAAACATTCTAGTAAAAGTAAAACCTTGTCATACCAGAAGATTGGTTTTACTTTTCTATTAAGTTGCATAAAATCCAAATGATTAAGTAAATCAGTTAAATAAAATATAAGAAATATGCAAAAGAAAAAAGCATAAAAACTTAAAAGGTTGTTCTACACCTTTTAAAGTTAATAAGCTGTTATAATTCAAAACTAGTTAAAACATGTATGACAAATGCAGAAGCTAAAGAAATGTATCATAACTTACATTATTGGTGTATTTTTATGAACATACAGAACAACTGCCATCATTTTAAACTAAAGTTACCAAAAGATTATTTTTCATGTCAAGATTCTTTTAAAATATATTACCTGGGCTGTCCGTAAATTCATATTGACATCATATGAAAATGCCTCAGGACACAGTGAAAAGAAGATTTTCATTCCATCTCCTGATTTTTGCTTCTAGAAGTACATATAACAAAGTTGGGGGAAACATAGGATGTTCCTGATAATGACAGGATTATTTCAAAATCCAATTATATCTGTTCATTCCCTTTTGCTTAATTAAAGCAAAAGGCATCAAATTCTTCCCCAGCAGTAATCAAGTGAAAGCTGCATAGCAAGAAACAGTAATTAACTTAACCTTCTCACTGAACTGTATTGGGTCATTCAAGTGCAGCAACAGTATCAGTGAAAGAATCAATGCTATCAGGCTCCTGTCTCTCAGGAGTGGAGATTGAGTGGAGATCTCTGTAAGGGGCTGGCTTTGTTCCTGCCTAGCTGTGCTGGAAGAATGTCCCTCCATCATAACTTTCATGGCAGTGTAAACATTTAATCAGTGTAAGTTAATATATTATCAATACCATGAGAACTAAAAACTGCTTTTCACCTTAGTCAGATATTAAAGTTGCATAAATGCAACCTGGGGGCCTTTGGGGCTTAGCTTAACATTGACAAAAAGGATATGGATTTACAAAGTATACAAAGGAAAGTTTCGGCTCCAGAAAATGTGCTTTTGAAATTTCAGCCCACTCTTCCACATTACATCTCTCATCAGACACATATTCAAGGATTGTTTTAATGTGGATTAATTCAACCTATAAGAGTGATGTTTATGCAATTCCTAAAGATTAAATTTATTCAATTATGCCAATTTACTTGATACTTTGTTTTACTGGAAAATATTTTCAAAACATAAGAAAACAACATTTGAATATACATAGCTTAAAGTCATCTATTCATTACTCCCAGTTACATTCAAGCATATTTTGTTATTTCCCTGAAGGATCAGAAATTCTCTTGCCAAGACATTATTTTGAGGTCTTTCGCTTTCACCCAGAAAGACACTAAATCATAGGGGACAATTATCAACAAATTCTCTGCGACAGGCCCAAAGCTTGCTGAGGTAATGCAGCTGACAAACTTTGATGCGCTGTGCCCGGGCACATTATGTTCATGTAGTGTGTACATCTGGGCACCCTTTATGGCAATGCTGCAAACAGCCAATCATTTATTCCACTCTAATTAGCACACATGTAAATCCTCACCAATCAAGTTGACCATTGGGTACTGTTGTGGCAGCCATACAGCAAGCTGGCAGAACCACCTCAGAAGGATGAGAGGCCACTCCTGGGCTTGATTTGAACCTGCCATCACAGCAGGCAGGTTCCCCCAGAAAAGGCTGCAACCAGCTCTCCCTTTCAGAGCTGATCAAGAAGTCCCAAAAGAAAAAGGTCAACAGGCATAAAGCTGATCGGCCACAGTTGTTTTATTTTTTCACTTGTCCTAGGAATACACCTGAAGCAACGTGTTTCCCTATTACTCAAAGCCCAGTAGTTACCTTGAACAAAAGTCAGTCTAAGTTATATATAAGCTTTAACACAAAGGACACAGAAAAAATCCAGAAAAAAGAGCACCAGGCATAATACATAGTAACGTAAAAGATTAGCAGTGCATGTGAAGTCAGCCTGCATATGACACTGAGAACTCCTATACACATGGAGCACAACACATGTGTTTCTGTGGGTTATACAGCCTTTACTATCTAAGAGTATGAGTATTTAATCTTTGTACCAATTTATCAACAGAAATAAGTTCAGCTAGAAAGGAAATTTAAAGACTGTACTATAGTAGGTAAGACATTTAGACAGAACACCATTTTTTATCTGCTCTTTCTGTAATTTCTTTCACAACGATGAAATCTTATTATTTTTACACATCATCATGCACAAGAATATAGCAATTTAGAAAACAAGAACACTGTTAAAACCAAGAGCAGAGATTTCTACCAATAAAAAAAATTAATGTTGAATTTAGCAGGTCTTTAAACTTAAAATTTTTCTCAACAGTCAAGTTAGCATGTTTTTGAACACTCATTTAAACTTGATATTATAAATTACAACATTAAAATTCTTAAGAATTTCTTCAATCAACATTTACCAACTTCCTCATATATGGTAGTACTGCACAAATCACATTGCAAACACAAAAAGGCTTGTGCAAACTGTCGACATTGTGACAGGACACTGTCATCTGAATAATTCATACTCGGAGACCTGTGCTATCAAGATACCAAAAAAAAAAAAAAAGATCACACGAAGAAAGGAAAAAGAAAAGTAAGAAAAACTCTCATGTTTTAAGTTGTCTGCATATTACACACTCACCTGTGTGAGTCTAAACTACACTCTGTGAGAAGGTAGCACAGTGATGGCAATTATGATGTAAAAGCCAAGACATAAGAAGGCCCAACAGTCTTAAATGATCATGAGTGTTCCTTAAGAAAACAATGCCCCAGATCAAAAACACAAGAGACAGCAGTTGTTGGCGAGGATGTGGAGAAAGAGGAACACTCCTCCACTGCTGGTGGAATTGCAAGCTGGTACAACCACTCTGGAAAGCAGTCTGGCGGTTCCTCAGAAAACTGGGCATGACACTCCCGGAGGATCCGGCTATACCACTCCTGGGCATATACCCAGAGGCTTGGCCTGCATGCAATAAGGACACATGCTCCACTATGTTCATAGCAGCCTTATTTATAATAGCCAGAAGCTGGAAAGAACCCAGATGTCCCTCGATGGAGGAATGGATTCAGAAGATGTGGTATATTTACACAATGGAATACTACTCTGCAATTAAAAACAATGAATTCACAAAATTCCTAGGCAAATGGTCAGAACTTGAAAATATCATCCTTAGTGAGGTAACCCAATCACAAAAGAACACACATGGTATGCAGTCACTGATAAGGGGATATTAACCCAGAATCTCGGAATACTCTAGACACAATTCGCATATCAATAGATTTCTAAGAAGATGGAAGGAGAGAGCCCTGGTCCTGGAAAGACTGGATGTAGGGGAATGCCAGGACAGAGAAGCGAGATGGGGTTGAATGGGGAAAAGAGGGAGGGAAGGGGACTTATGGGACTTTCGGGGAGGGAGGAAACGGGAAAGGGGAAATGATTTTGAATGTAAATAAAAAAAAACTTAGAAAATAAAATTTTTTTAAAAAAAAGAAAGAAAACAATGCCCATTTCATTTCTTAAAATACTTAAAAGGAGTCAGGTAATAATAGTACAAGCCTTTAAACTCAACACTAGGAAGGCAGATGCAGACAGACTTCTGAGTTCCAGGTCAGCCTGGTAAACTGAGTAAGTTCCAGGATAGTCAGGGCTACACAGAGAAATCCTGTCTCAAAACAAAATAAAACAATCTAAAACAAAACAAAAAACTCCAAAGGGGGTGGGGGAACCTCCAGAACTTTATTATGTAATCAGAGAATTAAGTTAAAAGGCAAGTGAAGAATTAATTCATAATTTGAAAATATTTTCCTAATAGCCCCCTTTGAGGTGTTTTTAAAATGCAGTAATGCAATAAGTACAAAAACCGTCAGAGTCTTCATTGTGAAATCAAAAGTAGCGTAGAACCATCAAAAGGTGAAAAAACACACAAACCCACGCAGGAGTCCCAAGAAGGTGAGGGGCCCGCCCCATCAGTACTGAAATGAACTGAACAGAGCAAAGAGGTTCCATAACCAACTGCCTGACCAGCAAGTTTTAGTATCACACTCAGTAAACCCCTGGATGCAGGAGGAAACTTCTATTTCCAGCCACTGAAAACCTCTTGTTTGCACTTTTTTTCAAGGACTCATCATCACAGGCTGACATACTCATGCAGCTGCTTATTTTCTGGCTCTCCTAAATTGATGGGGAGCTTCATCTGAGTGGAGACAAGGCCTGTACTATCCACAGATAAAGAACACACCTAGGGGTCATGAAGCATATTCTTAATGGATTGAACAATGACCACGTTCTAGGTCTGGTATCACACACAGCTCCTGTCTGATCACATCCAATACTGTGCTGGTTAGTTTTTTTCAGCTTGAAACAAACCAGAGTAGAGTTGCCTGGGAAGAGATAATTTCAACCGAGAAATTGCTCTATCAAAATGACCTGAGGGTGAATTTGTGGGGCATTTTCTTAATTAATAATTGATGTGAGCAGTACTGGCCCTGGGCAGGTGGTCCTGGGTTGTGTGAAAAAGCAAGCAGACGAGATGAAGAAATGGCTCAAAGGATAAGGGCACTGAGAACTCTTCCAAAGGACCATGATCAATTCTCAGCACCCACACAGTAGATAGATCATATGTCTGTAACTTCAGTTCCAGGTAATCTGATGCTCTCTTCTGGACCCACAGGCACCAGGCATGCATGTGGCCCAGAGAAAGGCATGCCAACAAAACACTCATACACATAAAATAAACGGAAAGAAACAAAGAACACAATCTGAGTAGGCCATGACAAGAAAAGAAAGAAGCAACTTTCTCCCTTGACTTCCAACTCTGCTCCTGCTGGAGTTCCTGTCCTGACTTTCCACAGCGAAGGAATGTTACCTGGAAGTGTAGGATGAAATAAATCTTTTATTTCCCAAGTTGCTTTTAGTCATGGTGTTTATCACAGCAAGATAAATCAGGCTAGGACATGTACCCAGACAGAAGGCCATCATTGTCAATCTTCCAAGGGCTATATTTGATATAGTCACAGAAGAAATAAAATATATGCTAAAGAACAATATTTGTAATTCCTTTCTAATTAAAGTAATGGAATTCTGAAACACAAAATGAAATAGAAAAACCAAAAAGACAATAACTCAGGAACACAAAAGATGGTGGCTTTGTGAAAATGCCTTCTGTAAAAATGAAAGTTCTGTTGACATTGAAGATTTTCTTCAGAACTTTAATTTTTATACAATTCATCTTTAAAATACTGCCATTGCATAACATGATCCATAAGTTTCACTGTAGTGAGTAGAAGAATGCACTGACAGACATGAGCAAAGACAGGAGAGAGATGAGAGACAGAATCCTACTCCAAATTAGCCCTACTCTTTTGGTAAGAAAGAAAACAAGAAAGTGGCAAGGAGACCAGCTCTCAGAGTTCCGTGTCAGAGACAGAGGAGCAGCACGCCTTCTCCCTGATCTGGACATAGTAACCAGGCTCTGTACTTTGTATGCAGATTGTTCTCACCTGCAAGACAAAGTCTGAACCACACATCAAGACCTTCTTTAACCTGTTTCTTTTAATTTTCAAATTGTCAGAAACGTCCAGCATTTATTTTCTCTCTATTTACAAGATAATAGCTATTAATTTTTAAATATATCTCTACTTATCAAGTCACTAATAAAGAACAAAACAAAAGACAGTTTTATAAAAGACAATTCAATATTCAAAATAGGAAAAATTATACTGAAACACAGCATATTTAGTTTACCATTTAGATTCAAAGGCTGCAGATGCGGAACATGTATACAAACTGTGTGTGGTATTTCTTCATTTCTGTGTATGAATATGTATACCGAGATATATATGTACATGTATGTACATAAATATGGAAGCCAAAAGTTGACACTTAGTCACTGTGAAGCTTATTTTTTCAGATAGGGTTTCTCAGTGAACCCGGGACTCACGTATTCAGCTAGGCAAGTCAGCCAGAAAATACAAGACCCTCCTGTCTCATGTGACACAGAACTCAGAGTACAAATGCATATTAACACACCTGCTCTATTATGGGAGTACTGAGGATCCAAACCTGGGTTTTAATGCTTATGGGGCAGGCACTTTAAGAGCATCATGCACAACTGTCCCAGATGCAGGCAGTGAGCATCGCCCCAGCCATCAGGGCTGGAAGCATCTATGTACCAGTGTGGTTTGTGACACCATCCTCACACCCATGGCATTCCTCAGAACCTTGCACGTCAGTCTCAGATCTCCTACCGCAAAGAGGTAAGGTACAGCAGACAGAAAAATCAACACATCTTTCCTGAGCTTTAACACACCTTATTGCAAAAGTTGGACTTTCTGATTTGCCACTAAAAAGGGAAATTAAAAAGGTATTTTCTCAAATGCAAATACTATTAAATCACCTACATTTATCATTCCTCAATATATTATTGAGAACAAATTCAACCAGGTTTAACACGGCCAAACTTTATCTCAGACACTAAATACAATGATATTTCACTGATACTAAAATGCAGTGAGGGAAGATTTAACTAGTCAAAGTACTGAAAGTCTCTATAGCATGTTATTCATATAGAGGTCAAAAATAACAGAATTTTAAACTAAAGCTAAACTTGTACATAGTAAGAAAAAGGTCACATGGGGAGATGGAGGAAACACAGAACAGCTAGCATCTGTAGTAAGTCATCTTGCCCTCTGGTACACTTCACATTTCTTATTAAGGGGTTTCTCAAGAACCAAGCTACTTTAGGTGTCAAGTGGCCCTTGGGACAACTGCATAGGCAAAATCAGATTTCTCAGAGCTCTGAATGTGCCATTTGAAAGACTCAAATAGAACCCTTGCCAGAATTCAACCATCTGACACCTGATTTGTCTGCTTCATGGAAGCAAAACCGGGTAGAGAACAAAACACACTTTTCTGTTTTCTTCATCCTACTGAGCAAGCATCTCACACTAAAGATTAAATTTAACCTCCACTTCCTGTCCTGGTTAATGTTGACTGTCAACCTGACTGGATTAAGAAGTGGCTAGGAATCTCTATGAATGTCTGTGATTGTGTTTCCAGAAGACTAAGTGAAGGGGAAGACACTACACAGGGCAAAAGGGCAAGGGCAGGTCTCAAGGCATCCTCATGTCCCATATCTAATGACTGATTACCATGGTGTTAGGTGTTAGGAGATCTTCTGCCATGCCCTCCCCCAAAATCTTGGCCTGAAACCTCAAAAACCAAAACTAGTAATCTTTGTTTTCAGTGTTTATGCAGGTATTTAAATGACAGGGGCATGAAAACTAAGTGGTGTACTTCCTCAAAATGCCTTCCTCCAAATGAGCTCCCATTGGCATGAGGAGTTCAACAGGAATTCTGGAGCGGACAGTAAGATCAAAACACCTAGGAGACCCCAAGCACAGCAGGTATACACATAAAGACATTTTCATGGCTTTAATCAAAGAAAACTTTTCTTTGCATACCAAAGGCTTTAAAGTTAACAGTGATATCAAGAAACAAACAAAATAAGCAAAACGAAAAGCTGTAAATGAGATGTTGGGTTGAGCATCCCTTGATCATTTGCATTTCTGATGAATCCTAAGCATGAGTGTGTCCAGCAGACAGAATTATAGCTCCCTTCTGTTTGACCTCACTTCCTCCCCCCTCTTTCTTTCTTTCTTTCTTTCTTTCTTTCTTTCTTTCTTTCTTTCTTTCTTTCTTTCTCCCTCTCCCCCATTTCTTTCCTACCTTTTTTGCTGGACTAGTGTGAGTGTCCCTGCAAATGCTATGGAACAATTTGCATGAGGCAAGGATAAAATCTGGTTCAACATGACTGTATTAGTTCAAATTTCTAGAGTCTGATCCTGGGTAGGTTACTTTGGCATATGTAGGTACACTAGAATTTGGTAAAAAGTTTCCTGGTAACAATTATCTTGATCATATGTGCACAACAAAGTTTAAGGCATGGCAATATCAAAATTCTTTTGTAAAGTACATGTGACCTCTACCAAAAAGATGGATCCTATAGTTTAAGAGCCTAGGATCTGGTGTGGTCTCATACAGTGTGCAGGTCACAGGGCTATAAAGTACATGTGACATCTCCCCTACTGACTGAAAAACAAAGCTAAAAATAAAGGTCTAGGAAGGGAGAGTCTGGTAGATATAATAGGATAGGGAATTTGGATGTGCCCTTATTACCAGGCTATTAACAACATCCACCTCCAGTCTTCTGGGTGGAAAACAGGTATACAATCCCTTCCTTTGAAGAGGAGGCATGCACCATGCTTAACAGTTCTGGATTTCCTAGCACTTATCTGTGAGCATAAAGACCCCCATGCCTTCTACAGATTAGGAACTTACATATGAACCTTAACTAGTAAACTCACTGTGAATTGACTGTAGCAGTAAGGGTTCTCCAGAATAGCAGAACTTATGGAGGGGGGTGTGTGTGTGTGTGTGTGTGTGTGTGTGTGTGTGTGTGTGTGTGTGTGTGTGATTTATCTGAATAACTAAAGGGAAGGTCAAGAATCTCGAAGTTGTTCCATCCACCAAGATGGATGCCTTGGCTGGTCTTCAGGACCTTAGAAGTGGGCTCCAATACCAGGGAAGGAACGGGCCTGTCACCGAAGGACAAGCAGGCAAAGAGCAAAGCCTCTTTTTCCATGGCTTTATATAAGCTGCCAGCAGACGGTAGAGGCCAGGTAAGATTAAAGGTGTGTCTTTCCACATCAAGATCTAGATCAAAGGCATTTGTCTTCCCACCCCAAGATCCTGATAAAAATTGTTTGTCTTCCTACTCAAAGGTCTAGCCTAAAAGTAGATTCAGCTACTTAAAACCGAGCAAAAGATCTCTCATAGGTGTGTCCTCTATTTCTGGTTTGTAGCTCATTCCAGATGTAGTTAGGTTGATGACCAAGCATAGCCACCGTGCTGCTTAGGAAAACAACTATATTACCACTTGTCTACTCCTTACATGGCTGATTATCTCCACCCTATAAAGTAACCCAAGCACCCATTCAGGAACCACAAAAGTAAGAAATCAACTTGGGAAATAACATTAAAGGGAGAAAAATGACTTGGCTGGAAAATGGTCAACATTTTATGGACAGAAGGGAAAGTGAGGTCACTGTAGGAAAACTGAAGAAGACTAAAGGAAATAAGCCTAAGTCAAGTCAGCCTAACTATGCTTGCTTGAGGAAAGCAAAGCACGTGGGTTCTTCCATCCACCAACACCACACTTCAGATACAACTAACAAACATGACTACACTGTCTGATACTATGTTTAGGGAGCACCAGACAATCCTGACCTAAAGACTATACTGAATATATGTCCCTATAGAAATCATTCATTGTACACTAATTAGGTAGCTTTTATCTAGACCATCTCTCCCAAGAAGTGAAAAAAGTTTAAGTCTAACATACTCAGAAGTTTACTTTGGAAGAAACTACCAATAAGTTCAGAATTTACAAAATATTGGGATTTAAAAAGCTGTATGCACCTCTCGATATACAGTGACACACAAACAAAATATAATTTAGTATCTGAGGATCTTTTGGAAACTGAATAACCATAAAATTTATGTAAATTTATGAGTTGTATATAGTTGATATGCTTTAAACACACTAGCCAGATTTAAGCTATGCAAGCAGAGTACTAATAGTATTGTAAATGCTAGGGGTAATGATAATTTAAACACTATGGCACAAACTTCAGGGGTAAGTTTAACTTGTTACAAGCAATGAGCACACAATTTTATCTCAAAACAACCACACTTATAAATTACTGCTAGCCTTTCAATAAGTATTATAAAGATGTTAGAAATTGTGTTGTACTGGGAAATTTAATATAATTTTTACTCTTTTAACAGCTAAACTATTTGACATAAGCCTACACAGTCAACTGAAAATACCTATCTAAATGTGTCCAAATATAGTAAATCAAAAACTAAAAGTAGCATTAAATTCGATGTTTGTTCGCTTCCAAACATTTACTAAATCATTTCTTTGTGCTTTTATGGACTTCCCTGATTCTTCATACCTTTAACCAAATGAAATGATGTATTTCAATCAGAGTACTTAGACACATTTCTAAACCTCAAAATTAACCAAAATACCAATTCAGGCATCAGCCATCTTCACTGAAGAATAAATCAGGCCTATCATCTACAACTGTTTTTCATTAAAGGACACAGGAGACCTCAAGCCATTTAAGATACACAGTAACCTCTCTTGTATCTCTTATTCTTACACTCTCCTAGCCTCTCTCTTGCCCTCTTGGGCTCTTCTCTCTTCCCCTTCCCTTGCCCACTTCCACGTGGTCATGGCCGGCCTCTGCTTCCCTACTCTCTCCCTTTCTCTGCCTCTACTACCCCCTTAACTCCTATCCCATGCCCTGAATAAACTCTATTCTATACTTACACACACACACATACACACACACACACACACACACACACAGAGTAACAACTTTTATTATTGGAAAGGTTTTCAGAGGAGAGGGGGAGACATGCATGTGAGCAACCAGCAAAACCTTTCTGCACTTCAGCTGTCAGCTGGCTCACATAACAGATTCTTCAGATCACTGCCTTGTTTAGTTATCATCAAAGAAGCTTTCACCTGCAGCATAGGAAGAAATGCAGAGACCCACAACTAGACATTACACTGGAGAGAGAGTCCTTAGAATGCACAGCTCTAAATGAGAGGTTTTCCATCAAATCTGTCCCCTCAGAGCTCTGGAAAGCCAAGGAAGAAAGAGTGTAAGGGCAGAGGGCATGGAGGACACCATAAGAACAAGGTCCTCTGAATCAACATGGGACGTGCCATGACCTCAGAGACTGAAGCAAGCGCAGGAGCCTGCACAGGTCTGCACCATGTCCTAAGAACCTAGCTTCAACAAAAGGGAAAAAAATAAAGTGAAATACAAAAGAAACTTACTGGTTTGCTGTCTTGAGAAACTAGACCCAAAGGTATTTAAATGTGGCCATTTAAAGAGCAAGAACACTCTCAAATGATCAAGAATGGGGTGGGAGTAGAAGTAGGAAGAAAAGGAGGAGGGAGAGGAGGAAAAGAAATGAACAGAGGAAGCTTAGGCATGGTTCATGTCTTAGTTAGGGTTTCTATTACTTTGATAAAATATCATGACCAAAATCAACCTGGAGAGGAAAAAAATTACTTCACTTACAGTTCTACATCACAGTCCATCATGGAAGGAAGTCAGAGCAGGAACCTATAAACGGGAGCTAATCCAGAGGCCATGGAGAAGAATGCTTACTGACTTATTCCATGTGGTTTGCTCAGTCTCTTATACAACCCAGGATCACCATCTCAGGTATGGTATTGCCCACAGTAGACAGAACTGCTACCCCACTCCCACCCTACACAGCATCAGTCATTAATCAATAAGATGCAATACAGACTTTCCAGGCCAGTGGTACAGTGGCAATTTCTCAATTATGATTCCTTCTTCCCAGATATGTATCTAGCTTGTGTCAACTTGACATAAAACTAGTCAGTATATTCCACTCCGTTCTCATTTAGAGAAATGTTTTTAAAATGATATAATCACCAATAAAACAATATACACATGTTTAAAACTCCTTTCCCTTGTGTCAGTTAGACACTACATCTGTTTTCTGTTCATCTGCTTCTTGGTGGGAAGTAAATAAGAAAAAATATATATAGCATTAAAAGTTCAAAAGGATACCCTTCTCCTTCCTACATCTTCTCTACCACTAATCAAAATCCACCCAACCTCAAGAAGCCATGGACAAACTCCCAAGAATAAACTGAGACACTACATCATTGTTAGCAGTTTGGGTATTTCTGAACTAACAATGTGTACCCCTTATTACATGTATCTGACTAAGCCTATTTTGATTCTCTGTATGCCTTCGCAGTTTGGCTTCCTGTAACTATGATAAAACACTAACCAAAAGCAACTGGAAGAGAAAAAGGTTTTATTTGACTGACGCATCCCAAACACAGTCCTCAACTAAAAGAAATTAAGGCAACAACTTAAGCAAGAGCAAAAGCAGAAACCATGGAGAAAGATGCTTAGTGAATTTCCCTAAGTGGCTTGCTAAGATTGCTTTCTGTGATGTTTTGAATGAGGATGCCTCACATAGGCTCATATATTCCAAAACCCAGTATGTGGAACTGTTTGGGAAGAATTTGGAAGTATGGCTTTGGGGGAGGTGTGTCACTGACTGTGGGCTTTGATGTTTCACAACTCATGCCATTCATAGTTAGCTATCTCTGCTCTGCACTTGTGGACTGAGCTGTGGCTCTCAGGTATTGCTCCAGTGCCATGCCTGCCTGCCCGCCCGCCTGCCTACTACCAAGCTATCTGTAATGATGATCCCACTCTTAACCTTCTGGAACCATGAACCCCAAATTAAACACTTTTTTCCTAAGTTGCCTTGGTCACAATGTTTAATCACAGCAATTGATAAGTAACTAATACACTTCATACAACCAAGGACATTGACAGTCCACCATCAGGGAAGCCAAGGCAAGAACTCAAGACAGAAATCTGGAGACAGGAATTGAAGCAGAAACCATGGAAAACTACTGCTTACTAGCTGTCTTCTCATGGCTTGCTCAGCCTCTTCAGCTCAGGAGCAGATCTATGGGGTGACACCACTCTCAGTGGGCTGTGTTCTCCTGTATATTAAAATAGAAATATCTCACAAAGCTACAGGCATGTCTGATTGAGGTGGTTCTTTGAAGTTTCCTCTTCCCAGATCATTCTAGCTTCTGTCAAACTGATAACTGACTGACACAGATGCTGAGTGCCCAGCTAAGGACCTGACTCATGTCTACCACAAAGGTGAGTACAGAGGATAACTGGAAAATCTCCTGTGATGTTATAATATGCTAGGGTTGGCAGATACAGCCCTGGCTCCTGGCTCATAACATTATGTCCAAGAAAACTATGATCCAGACATCAGGCCATAGTTGAAAGCACTTCTCTTTTCCAAGTGACCACAGAACTCTAATTTACTTCTGCCTTATGTCTGTGTCTGGCTAAGGAAAAATTGCTATAGCTTTGTCAGATATGATGCCATGGGTTCTTCTCAGGTAAGAAGGCTCATTGCCCAATACTTGGAAAGCAGAATGCTATGAAGAATTTAAGTAAAATCTGGACAGATTTTCTTGTGTATGTTAGTGACGTTTCTCCTCACTATGACCAAACACCTCCTGAAAGAAGCAACTTAAAGAAAGACTGTGGGTGGGAGGGCCACAGTAAAAGAGGATACAGTCCAAAACTCTAACATAGTTGCTCATGCTCCAATAGCATCCATATGAGTAAGTTTTCATTAACCAATAGGATTCAAGGATATTTCAGAAAATACCACTTTGGCAGGATGACATGCTAGAGAGGATATCGAGATTAGGCACTTTTCTCATGGTTTCCTAAGTTAGGGAGAAGGTACAAACCCAAATGTATAGACAGGCAATCAGAAGAAAAGGTAAAACAACATGGGAGTGACAAATGCTGTCTAAAAAGGAGGGAGGAGCTATGTTTTAATCAGTAGGATACTATGCTATCTCTGGGGAGACAGCAGCAGAACTAAACCAAATGAGAAGATAACTAGCTAACAAACACTGCTACAGACACACCTGCTTTGCTAGTAAGGAGCGATACATCACTGTGTTGAGTTCAGTGTGGGAACAGAGGAAAGAGGAAAATAGTTTGTTCTTGTAAGATTCAGGTTCCCTTATGCCCCAACACTTCAGAACACTTACAGCATTCCAACATCAAATTCAATCATTAGTGCTGAGGGCATGGCTCTGTAGGTAAAGTGCTTGCTTTAGAAGCATGAAAACCTAGTTTTAGATCCCCAGTAACCATACAAACACACATGAACAAAGAAGAAATTAGTAGTAGTAGTTGTTTTTGTTGGTGATGCAAATCTCTAATACCCAGGCAACAGAGGAAAGGAAGAAGCAAAAACAAGACAATCCTAGGGCGAAGGGGACAACTGACAAGCTCAAATGGCAAACTCCAAGTAAGAGAGTCCATCTTAAAAATGTAAGGTTGAGAATAATAGAAGACATTCCAGCACCAACCTCTGGCTATGAGATGCATGAATACATTCATGCATATATGCACACATTCACACCACACATGTTTACACATCCATACCACAAAAACATACATACACACAATGAAATGAAACACTGTAAATATTGCTGCTTACTATAGTATGAATAATGATGCAATAGATAAGATTAACTCACCTATGATGGTTATGTTTAGACATTAGTGTGTTCAGCTTATTTAAAAGGTAAAGTATATTTAAAAGTCTCTTTTGCTAAATAATATCAGAATTTTTTAAATGACTCCTATTTTCAGACATTCTTGGCTGCATTTAATAATTGTTTGTACAAAGTTCTTTACCTTGAAAACCTTAGTAATTGTCATTATTGTGGTCTTAAATCCATTACACGCAGAGAAAAATTTCGAAGCCAAACAGAACTGCTTGAGGACTGTGAAATAAAGGTATCTATCTCTCCACTGCTGACCAGTATGCTACGAGGAGCAAACGTAACCAAGCCTGCTGATAGGAGCCTGGCACATGACAAGTGCATGTTATCTCTGTAACTATCTGTCTGCTAAAGATTTTCATCTACCGTAAGTCTATAGCAACTAAAAGTCCTAGATCATTGACTTATTTATGCCTTATTTCAGACATGCTGAGCTTTCCAAAATGAATGCTCGAAGATAGCATGCACAGCAAATTATAATTCTAACATAAAACAAATGTTAAAATGTTAGTAACTTTCCTCTGAATATATTGTACTGTATTAACTGTTGGTCTTGGTAATGTGGCTTATTAGTTTTGCATAATTTAAGTTTTAATTCAACGTTTAATTTTTAATTAAGTAGGTTTTTCAAGCTGTGCTTTCTTCTTAAATGTTAGTCACCAAACACGGTAGATAAAGAACTATCCTATAGTATGAACTAATACATGGTGTGGTCATAAATTACATGATTTCTCTATGACTTTAGAAATGAAAACAATCAGCCATTTATGTTTTAAAATGAAAAATGCCATTTTAGTTTGTCATTAATATTTAAAGAATTTAAGCTCAGAGAGAATACACAGAAAACTAAAGACCTGAATATAAAATTATAATCAAATCACTTTCTCAATAAAGCAATCTTTTTTTCACATTTTAGTTTCAAAATAAAACTCTTTTGGGTTATTATACTCCACATTAAAAGCTAGTTTATATTTTGGTTTTCTATGAAAACTACTGGGACCAACATCAGCCTATATGGAAAATACATACATATCCCACAGGAGCATAAGCATATAGACATTTCCTGTCTAACAGAAAATGAAAAGACCAGTGTGAACAAAGGAGATTCCAGGAAGATGGATGAGGGAAGTGTTACCTTCAATGTCAAGTTCCAAGACTGGATAAAGATCTAATTAAAATGTAAAGTTATTATTATAGTAAGCACTACATAGAATGGCGCTATTATGTTCTCTCTGAAAATGAAGCTCTCCAAAGCAGCAGTCATTAACAGAGTATTAAGTCTTATCTAAAGACCTTTGGAAAATATTTTAAACATATTTTAATAAACTTCTATAAGTTTCCAGTTTGCTCAATGTTTCCTAAATGTACCTTTGTTTGCTTTGTCTGTGCTATACAGCCTCATATGAAGAAGTCAGAAGAGAACGTACATACAGGAACCCTAAGGGAGAGGGATATGATGAATGCTTGTGACACTACAGCCTGTCTCCTAATTACTGTGTGACCATGAAGGAGTTTGGTGCCATCTACAAACAGGACTCTCCTTCCATACCTGCTTCCATACTATGACTCCATCACATAACTTCTCCGCAGTGCGATGATGCTCCCTCCCTCTCCCTCCCCACCCCCTCTCCTCTCCTTCTCTCTCTCTCTCTCTCTCACATATTCTGTTTATCAAAATACACATCTAGTAAAATCTAGTAAAATCTAGTAAAATCTAGTAAAATCTAGTAAAATCTAGTAAAATCTAGTAAAATCTAGTAAAATCTAGTAAAATCTAGTAAAATCTAGTAAAATCTAGTAAAATCTAGTAAAATCTAGTAAAATCTAGTAAAATCTAGTAAAATCTAGTAAAATCTAGTAAAATCTAGTAAAATCTAGTAAAATCTCTAGTAAAATCTAGTAAAATCTAGTAAAATCTAGTAAAATCTAGTAAAATCTAGTAAAATCTAGTAAAATCTAGTAAAATCTAGTAAAATCTAGTTTCCACTCTTTCACCAGCATTTTCAGCATTGATCAACACACACAGCAGCTATAAAAGCTGCAGGTCCAGGAAACCAAGAGCTGTAATGCCTGTCATATTAACACCAGTCACCAACTGATTCTGCTCACATCTTTCTGAATCCCACCTGCCACGTCCAGAAGCCCAGGGTAACAACCACTGCCAGGGAGCAGCACTGGAAGACTTGGCAATGATTATTAGTTCACTGAAGAAAAAGAACCCATCAAATTTGATGAAACTGCTGTAGGAGAAAGACAAGGCCTTACTGGAGAACACATGAAGCTGTGGCAACTGGAAATCTTCAGTCTAAAGAGTACTTCCCCCTTCCAACACAAGCTTAGCCCAGCAACTGCCACCTGCCACCTAATACAGAAGACTCTTCTGTGACATAGACATACAAGAACTACTGAGAGTTGGCCAAAAAAAAAAAAACCCTTTAAAACCTTCTAAAATACCATCCTACGTTATCCAAAGGCAAAGATACCTATCACGAAGAGAAATAAAAAGCCTAAGGTACACTGAAGGTAGCAATGCCAGCTGTAAAGCCATAGTATATACCTAAGCCCTGTCTGTATGAAGTAACTAAAAAAATCCATACTAAAAGCCACCACCAGGTATACATATAGCACACTCCAATACCTACTAATGGGCAATGACAAACATTAGGTCAAAAATTACAAAAACACCAGAAATTTCTAGAGTGGCACTGAAGCCAAGGGAGGGATTTATGACTTTAAACCCTTAAGATGGGTTCAGCCTTCCCACCTTAAATTCTAGCACCCAGAGACAAGTTCTAGTTCAGCCTGGTCTACATAGAGAGTTAAAGGACAGCTGGGTCAATATAGTAAAACCCCATTAATAAGGAGGAAAAAGAAAATTTAAAGGAGGGGTTTAACATCAGTTATTCTGATCTGAAAAGAACAGCCAATTAAGCCTAGAATAAGAAGGGAAAGGAGAGAGAAAGAGGGAGGAGAAGGAAGGGGATGCGTATAATAAATTTAAAGTGAACAAATAGAGAAAAATCAATTAAGCCAAATGCTAGCTATTTGAAAGGATCAATAAAATCGGTAACATACTTTATCTGCAGTGATCAGATACTATGAAGTGCTATGAAATTAAAAGACAGCTCACAATAATTAGCAGTGAAAATAAGATTGTAAGAGGACAAGGAATATTACTCATAGAAGGACCAAATGTTGAATACATCAATAATTAAAATTTTTAAAAATATGTTTTTAATTTTAAAGTGTGTATTTTCTGTTCCTGATATAATGCGAAATGAAGTCTTAAAATTGGTTTCAAATGTGTGTGCTTTTATATCTATAGGTAATTACAAGTATCTGAAAATTGAACACATAAAATAAATATTTTAATTTATGGGATATCTCTAAAATATATAACAAAACAGATCTGAGGGGGAAACAACAGGTTTGGTTTTAAATATAAATCACTATCAATCGGAATGTGATTTGGTGATAGTGAGGCACGAGCTTCCCTTTGTCAAATCATTTGGCAGGAAAATAAAACAGTGGTAGAGTGCTGAGACAATCACAACAGGGCCAATGTTAGCACGATATTATCTGCACTGGTTAGTTTTTCAACATACCACAACCAAAGGAAGGTCTCTCAATTGAAATCGGTCTCAAGCAGATTGCGTATTGCCATTCACTGACAATTGATAAGGAAGCCCCTAGCCCACTGGACAGTGCCTCCCCCCCACAAATAGGGGTCCTGGGTACTGTAAGAAAAATGAAGAGGTGCCAGGGAGAGCAAGCTGTAAGCGGTGTTCCTCCATAATCCCTGCCTTGACTCTCCTAAATGACTGGGTGTGATCTGGAGCTATAAACTGAAATAAACCCCTTTCTCCCAAGTTGCTTTGGGTCATGGTGCTTATCACAGCAACAGAAAGCAAACTAGAACATTATCTTATTAAGCTCTACTTCTTCCGTATCCCAAAAATAAGAAAAAAATTATAAACACTTCAAATATCAAAGATTAGATAGTTTCCCTGACACACATTTTGGTTTCCAAAAAACATTATAAATATGTGTGTGTATAAATATACATACATTATATATATATATATATATATAATTATGAAGGTTTAAAGCTTGAATTTTAAACACCTTAGCAAAAAGTGATGACTAGTAAATCCACCTAATCATACTGAATCATGTTTCTCTAAACTATTTTCTCCTTTATTCCTTTTTTTTTTTTTTTTTTTTTGGTTTTTCAAGACACAGGGTTTCTCTGCATAGTCCTGGCTGTCCTGGAACCCGCTCTGTAGACCAGGCTGGCCTCAAACTCAGAAATCCGCCTGCCTTTGCCTCCCAAGTGCTAGGATTAAAGGCATGCACCACCACCGCCCGGCTTCTCCTTTATTCCTAATAACGTAGGTTTATTAATTATCTTAGTATTATTTTTCTGAAGATTTCAAGATACCATGGAGCTAATTACATTTTGATCTCTTGCTCATTGCATACATGTTTCCTTGCAAAAGAAATTATTTATCCATACCAGTCCTTTACCAAGTCTATGGCATCTGAAATTTCTATGAAACAATCTAGGCCATGTAATTTAACAAAGAAATCACTATACCATTACACATTGGGCAGGGGGACTATATTAAGAGCCAAGTAAATCAATATTTAACAATTTAAGATAAAGCACAAAAAGTTTAACCATCAAATACCTTGCATTTCACAGGAAATGCAGCAAAAGCCCATGCCTGGTTAGGTCTTTTTGGTTCCTATTTCTACAATACCCTACACCACACTCATAGCTTAGTGCCAGTATCCTCACGATGACATCTAGATGAGGTTTCCACCCTGGCAGCATTCCACCTGGGCCCACTTATGCCTGAACCTATCCTGCCCTACCTCTCAAGTCCCCAGCTGTTATCTGCCATCTCTGAAAAACTACAAAATATTGAGGTCAGAGCAACACAGTGGTTTCTGCTTCCTTTCTAAGGCAATTTCCTTTTGAAGCAGGAAGCATTCGATGCTCTCAGATCCTACCACATGAGTTAAGTGAAAAGACTGCTGCCTAGTGGTTTGTGCAACAACACTGCACTCCAGCACACAAGCAGAACAGTAAGCACAGGAGACACTGGGGCAGAACCAAGACTTCTGCCCTGCTGTCTGCATGACCAATATCAATTCATGAGTTGTAATCAATCATTCATTTTGTACTTCAGTGACTGCATCCACAACGCAAGGGGGGGAGAGCTGGCGATTCAGATGCTCGTTGAACAAAAACCTGATCAGACATTGACTCCTAAGAGAGGTCTACAAAGACTACCAGAGCTAAGACACTCTACATTTAAATATATGCTCCTATCACATGCATGAGGGAGAATTTATAGTAAGAACAAGAGACGGAAGGAAGCAAGTGGACATAGATAACAAAGTACAATCAAAAGTTCCATTCAGAAAAGTAAGGAATACTAATGAGAGATATATTTGATCTGAAATAGCAGAAAGATACACCACACCCATGAGATGACTGAAAAACTCCATACAGTTACATGTCAGATCTCTGCAAATTATTCTGTAGAGACAATGCAAAATGAAACAAAAAGAAAGAAAAAAAGTTTAGACTTGAACATCCTTATGTACAAATGATTAACAGTTCAATGTTGATAAAATTAACTTAAAACTGAAGACAAATCTTAATATTGAAACTTGAGAACAGTAAAACTCTCACTTTTAAAATAAACTCTGTGTGCTCTTAGCTTTAGCAGTGATTTTTAAGTACAAACCAAAGAGTACAAACCATAAGAAAAAAAAATGTTAGTTGGACATGATCAAAATTAAGAATTTTTGCTCTTCCAATGACACTGATACAGAGAGAGAGAGAGAGAGAGAGAGAGAGAGAGAGAGAGAGAGATGAGAAAAATATTTTAAAAATGAAATTATAATTTCAATCAACCCTATATTCATAATGTTCATTATTGAAATATCAATTAAACTGCAATAAAATAATATGACAGGCACAGTATCTCAGCTAAAATGAAAACACAACAACACAAAGAACAGATGGAGACAGAACCAGATTGTGGTACACTGCACCATGGTACACAGTTCATGAACTCTTATTAATGTACACAACAGCATAAAAGGTTTCCAAGTGTTTCTATAAGAAGTCAGCAGGAATTGTTCATCTGACTATCAAAAATGTATCCAACTGACTCACTCCCAGTTGAGAACCACTGTATTATTAAGAGGACAGAGGCTGGAGTGGAAGAAGTGGAATGATTTTGTTCCTTGCATGTACAGCCTGGCAAGACTCAAAGGTAAATTATTAAAATGATGATGGTGACAATAATGATAATAAAGAATACCGTACACATTACTCAGACTACAATTTTATTTGGCGGGGCAGGGGGAGGCCTCTGCACTTAAATCAACTTTGAAGGATGATGTCACAAGGTTATAAAAAATATTTAAATATTTAACTTAAGGTTTAAATAAACAAACTAAAATTTATGAATTGTAAGGAATACAACAGACAAAAGACAAAAATAGACTCCATGATTCTCGCCCAACCAAATAAGAAGGTAAACAGATGTCTACTTACATCCATTAGATAATTCAGAAATCTGACCAAGCTAGATTTTCCCTGTCTCAAAACCCACACTTTTCCTGTACTCCATAACTTTGCAGGTCCATAATTTGATCTGATTCTTATTTAATTATTAAGTTCCTGCTAAGAGAACTCTATCATTTCTTATGGAATTCACCTTGACAACAGCATGTCCTCAATTGTCCCGCTCAGCCACCAACACCCAGCTTATCAAGAATGGTGCTCTGCAAATCCCATGTGCTGTCTGCCATCTACATGTGGTCATGTCTGACCAGCACTCCTCTCAGCAATGTGGTTAATATATGATTGAGTCATGAACTGTTTTAAGGGAAAAGCCTTCTTGTGGAATGCAAGCAGCTGTCAGAGTGGTCATCAGATACTACCTCAGAAAGAGAGAAGCCATCAAGGCCTGCATATCCACCAAGAGAGTATTCCATTGAAAAAAAAAAAGGCTTCTAGTGATCTAAAACATTTTATTAAAAGAATCCATATAATTACAGGT
The DNA here is from genome assembly GCA_036184795.1 of Tokudaia tokunoshimensis. Taxonomy (NCBI): domain Eukaryota; kingdom Metazoa; phylum Chordata; class Mammalia; order Rodentia; family Muridae; genus Tokudaia; species Tokudaia tokunoshimensis. The sequence goes on from BTHU01000017.1 coordinate 62,320,230, forward strand.
CAGTTCTCTTATCCTCTTAATTTGTTAAGTCTGATCTTTTAAATTCAGAAGAACAATCTATATCCGAAGTATTTTATAATTACTAGAAAAGTACCAATTAACAGTGGTAAAAAGATTAAGCATTCCATTTGCCATAAATACAAGGTAAAAATCATTTTTCCTGCATGTTTGAAATCATATGCAAGATATGTTATAGCATTAATACTTTTAAACCATATAGTTAATAATCTTTTTAATTTTAAGGCAAGTATTGATTTGTAATAAATGGGTGCAAGCTAAGTTCCAAATATATAAGAGTTTGAATTATATTGACCATTAGCAGAGAGGTAATTGACAGAGATACATAGATTTTACTTTTAAAGTTGCTTGAAATACCTTTCTATACAATGCTCTATGTAAAGCCACAACTTTTCCCTGTGAAAAACACATCCTATTCAAGGATAACACAATTAAATATCCTCACTCTCAGTCACCCGTTCAAGGAAGCCCTCTCTCCCCCAGCACCCTGCCTGATGTTTTCAGTTACCCACTCACTAGAAACTACCCTCCTTCCCCTTCATTCATGCGGTCAGTCCCACACTGGACACTTAATCTAAAGCTGTCTACTGTTCATATCCCTTCCCCCTAGAATCTGAACTGCAAAAAACCCAGAATTTTAGTATGTTTTGTTAACTACTGGATCCTCACCATGTGAAACAGTAATGGTACCTTGTAAGTGTTCAATACTACATAAAATATAGTATACAAAAAAATCAGTGCTCTTTTAAGCATTTATACCACAAATATAAACATTAATAGAGCTAAGATTTGTTTAAATGTCTTTGTTTAACACTTCACTTTCCAAATATATTTATCACAAATGTGCCTTTAATAGCACACACAGATTTATACACAACAGTTTAAATCCTCTTCAGGAGAAAGTTTATACACCATTATGTAAAAGACTAAATTTCCTTGGACTCTGGGAATTGAAATAAATGTATTCTAAAAAGGAAGATATGAAGTTGGAAGGCAATATAATAGCATCTGGGAGTTAGAATTTGATGGGAGAATAAAGGACAGAAATTACAAGGATACATAATACATTTTAAAAAATAAAAAATGCCTTGCTAATTTTAAATTTTATTTATTTATTTATTCTTAACAAGCATAAGTATTTGGCCTGAAAGTATCTTTGTGCACCACATCCCCACAGAAGCCAAAAAGAGGATGTCAGATGCCCTAGGACTGGAGTTACAGGTGTTGTGAGCCAACATGTGGATACTGGGAATTGGACCTGTAGAAGAGTAAGCACTACTCTTACAGCTGAGCCATCTCTCGATCCCCTCCTGTGAATATCTTAAATGTCTGTTATTTCACTATATATGTTTATTATTGGAGGAGTTAATAAGAGGACAACTCCATGGAATCATTCTCCTCCCCTTTAAGTGAGCTCCAGAAATCACAATAAGGATGGAGGGCTTGCCCAGTATCTTTACCCTCTGAGCCTATCACCAGCACTCATTCACAATTTTACCTCAGTAATAAAAGAAGTAGGTGTCAGAAGAGAAGCAGGTAGGCTAACTGCAGATCTTCACCTCTCCTTCTTCTGGAAATCCTATACCTCAGTCTCATCCTCAGCTCTAGAACAGACCACCTGCTACAGTCTCCCTTTCCATTCTGCCCCCAGTTCCAGTGGATCACTCAGATCTTCCCCTCCAACTTCCCTTCCCCCAACTCATCCCTTTACCCAGTCCTCAATATCAGCAGGCATTCCATAGGAACCTGCAGGCCACCAGACTGAAAGCAGGTAGGCTTCTGTATTGCAAAAAAAACCTTTGTGATTAGGACAAAGAGGCAGTCTACAGAATGGGAAAAGAGTTTTGACAGCTACATATCCAACAGAAGGCTAGCATCCAAAATATAAAAGATCTCAAAATAATTAGACATCAAGAAAACAACCCAATTTCAAATCAGGGTACAGATCAAGAATAGAATTCTCAAGAAGAAACTCAAATGACTGAAAACACTTAAAGAAATGTTCAAGGTCCTTACTTAGCCCACCAGAGAAATGCCAATCTTTGAGACTCCGTCTTACAGTTGTCAGATGGTTCAGATCAGCGCACAAGCGGCAGCTCATGCTGGGGAGGATGTGAGTAGGGCGAACACTTAATCCATTTCTGTGGGACTGCCAACTTGTACAGTCAGCATGGAAATCAGCTGTGGCAGTTCCTCTAAGAGGCTGGGAATCAACCTACCTCAGATCTAGCTATACCACTCCTAGGCATGTACCCAAAGGACACTTCATCCTACCACAAAGATACTTGCTCAACCATGTTCATTGTTGCTCTAGTCAAAATACCCAGAAACTGGAAACAACCTTGGCATCCCTCAATAAATGAGTGGATAAAAATAAATATGGTATTAATTAGCAATCAAAAAGTGAAATTCAAATATGAATAGATGAAAATGGAAAAATGATTCCTTGGAAGACTGTTTCCTAATGAGAGACAGAACGAGGAAAGATCAGGATGGGAGGCTAGGTTGGGAGGAACTGGGAGGAGCAGAGGAAGAAGAAACACTAATCAGGATATAATACATGTGGGAAAATGTACTTTCAATAAAAGGAAAAAAGGTATTACACACAGAGAGATAACAAGAAAGGAATGGAGGAAGGGGAGTGGAGGGGAGAAAAAGGAAAGGGAAGGAAAGGAAAGGAAAAGAAAAAGAGAACAAGAGCACTTGGGCATGGGGTGCATACAAGACGTTGTTCCGTTAGACCTTCCTAACAAGTTGTCTATGTGGTAGAGATACCTAATTATTCTATTAGATAAAAAAAAATTAAAGCTTCAAAAAGTCAATGTATCTACCCAAATCATAGAGCTACAAGTGCTGAATTTGGAATTTAGACATATACCATTTGTGATCTTTTCTTACAGACTATTTAATAATCATATCTTTTGGTAAATAATAAAATTTGTGAGAACATGGAAACTATCAAACACAGGTTAAAATGAAGATGAGACATGTTGAGTCAGTCTGTATTTTTCATGCTAGTGTGGTAGGCCTAACAGAATCACAAACAGAGAAGAAGCAAAGAGTGAGGACTTGACTGCATTGAGCTAGCAGGGAGAGGTTAAGGCAGGAGGATACTGTGAGTGACAGAAGGAAAGATCAAGGCTTTGACACTGAAGGTGCACAGCGAAATCAGATGTTGTAAGCCATGCAAATTTTCTACACACTATAAAAGCTGAAAAACAACAGACAAAGTTTTGAAAGACTATGATAGTGAGGCATCTATAATGATCATGCCAAGTGCCTTAGTCATTGCTTTATTGCTGTGAAGAGACCCTATGACCAAGGCAACCCTTACAAAAGAAATCATTTAATGGGGGGCTTGCTTACAGTTTTAGAGGCTTAGTCTATTATCACATGTCAGAGAACATGGCAGTACACAGGCAAATACAGTGCGAAAGAAGTAGCTGAGAGTTCTAAATTCTAATTCACAGGCAGCAGAGAGAGACACTGTACCTAAAGTAGGTTTTTGGAACCTAAAAAACACATGTCCAGTGACACACTTCTTCCAACAAGGTCACACCCTTTTAATGATTTCAAATATCGCCACTCCTTCGTAACTAAGCATCCAAATGAGCCTATAAGAATTTTTCTTGTTCAAAAGCTACATTCTACTCCCTGGCTACCAGAAGCTTGTAGCCATACTATAATGCAAAAATGCATTCAATGTCCAACTTTACAAGTCTATCACAATATCTATCACAGTATCAACACTGTTCAAAGTCTCTTCTGAGATTCACGCAATCTCTTAACTGTGTAATCCCATGTAAAATAAAAATCAAAAGGCTGATCACATATCTCCAACATACAATGGCAGAGAATATATATACTACCATTCTACAGGTAGGAAATACCGAACCAAACCAAGACCTAAACCAGCAGAGCAAACTCCACATTCTGCACAAGCATCAGATATCAGACCAATCTTCAGGTCTCCAACTAACTTCAGCTTTGTCGACTGAAACTCATTTCTCTTCCTTGGGCTATTTCCACACCAAGTCTGCAGCACTCCTGGGCAGGTTTCCCATGACTCTAGCATTAACAACACCTTTGGATCTAACATGATCCAGGTCTCACCTTCCCAGATTCACACAGTGACCTCTCTGGGCTTCCGTACAGGGTCTACCTTACCCCAGCAGCTTTTTTTTTGAAGACAGGAAGGGAGATTCCATGACACCTTTCTTGCATCCTTGACTCTGAAGCCAGAACCACATGGACAAAGCTGCTAAGTTCTGCTGCTTGCTGGAGTTGAAACTTGACCCCCTCAGTCAAATATATTTTAATCAACTTTCTGTTTTCAATTGTTTCCTTCATTGCTTAAGCTTTTCTATATTTGATTTTCACAAATTCTAAGGATAGCTGGGTGTGGTTTTACCCTAAGGGCATTTATTCCATTTTCCATCTGGCTTTTCTTTAAACGTTTTAGCTCCTTGAGCTCTGGAACTTATGTCTTCTACTTTATATTTCCTGGTGCTCTGTTTCTCCTCAAATTGTACATTATGTATTTTTCCTTGTTCAGCTTGTTCTTTTCATCATAGATCTGCATAAGACTGACCACTAACAACCACACAACAAAGTCAATACTAGGTTGTATTGATACTTACTCTGTCAATGTCATTAACCCAAAACTCTTGAATTTAGCCTAGGGTAGATTTTCTTTCTTTCTTTTTTTTTGGGGGGGGGGGGCCAAGGGCAGAAAGCAACCACATTCCACACCAAAATAGTACAAGAACAGTCTCTAGGTCACATACTAATATGTTCTCCTCTGATACCTTTTGTGACATGCTATAGTAACCTACACTTTTCTCAGCATTACTGTCTTCTACATTCCTACAAGTATGTCCCATTAAGCCCTATTTAAAGTATTCAACTACTTTCTTAATCCAAAATCCTAAGGTGCAGAATCCACCAACAAGAAGTCTGGTCATGTATGATATAGCAATATCCCACTCCTGGTACGAACTTCTGTGTTAGTCACCGTTCTGTTGCTGTTAAGAAACCCCATAACCATCCAGTGGAAAAAAGATAGCCTTTTCAACAAATGGTGCTGGCTCAACTGGAGGTCAACATGCAGAAGAATACAAATTGACCCATCCTTATCTCCTTGCACTAAGCTCAATTCCAAGTGGATCAAGGACCTCCACATAAAACCAGACACACTGAAACTAATAGAAAGGAAACTAGGGAAGAACCTTGAACCTATGGGCACAGGGGAGAATTTCCTGAATAGAACTCCAATAGCTTATGCTCTAAGATCAAGAATTGACAAATGGGACCTCATTAAATTACAAAGTTTTTGCAAGGCAAAAGACACTGTCAAAAAGACAAAGCGGCAACCAACTAACTGGGAAATGATCTTTACCAACCTTACATCCGACAGAGGGCTAATATCCAATATATACAAAGAACTCAAGAAGTTAAACTCCAGAGAGGCAAGTAACCCTATTAAAAAATGGGGTACAGAGTTAAACAAAGAGTTCTCACCTGAAGAATATCTAATGGCTGAGAAGCACCTAAAGAGATGTTCATCATCCTTAGTCATTAGGGAAATGCAAATCAAAACAACCTTGAGATTCCATCTCACACCAGTCAGAATGGCTAAGATCAAAAACACAGGAGACAGCAGTTGTTGGCGAGGATGTGGAGAAAGAGGAACACTCCTCCACTGCTGGTGGGATTGCAAGCTGATACAACCACTCTGGAAAGCTATCTGGCGGTTCCTCAGAAAACTGGGCATGACACTCCCGGAGGATCCGGCTATACCACTCCTGGGCATATACCCAGAGGCTTTACCTGCATGCAATAAGGACACATGCTCCACTATGTTCATAGCAGCCTTATTTATAATAGCCAGAAGCTGGAAAGAACCCAGAGGTCCCTCGATGGAGGAATGGATTCAGAAGATGTGGTATATTTACACAATGGAATACTACTCTGCAATTAAAAACAATGAATTCACGAAATTCCTAGGCAAATGGTCAGAACTTGAAAATATCATCCTTAGTGAGGTAACCCAATCACAAAAGAACACACATGGTATGCAGTCACTGATAAGGGGATATTAACCCAGAATCTCGGAATACCCTAGACACAATTCGCATATCAATAGATTTCCAAGAAGATGGAAGGAGAGACCCCTGGTCCTGGAAAGACTGGATGTAGGGGAATGCCAGGACAGAGAAGTGAGAGGGGGTTGAATGGGGAAAAGAGGGAGGGAAGGGGGCCTATGGGACTTTCGGGGAGGGAGGAAACGGGAAAGGGGAAATGATTTTGAATGTAAATAAAAAAACTTAGAAAATAAAATAAAATTAAAAAAAAAAAAAAAGAAACCCCATGATCAAGGCAACTCTTACAAAGGAAAGTATTCAACTGGGGGATTACTTGCAGTTTCAGACACTTAGTCCATTATCACCGTGGCAGGGAGCATGGCAGTGCACAGGAAGACATGGTACTAAAGAAGTAGCTGAGAGTTCTACACCCATGGATAGTAGGGAGAGACACTGGTCCTCGCATGAACTTTTGAAACCTTAAAGTACACCCCAGTGACACAACCCAACAAGAACACACCTCCTAATCCTTTTCGAATGTTGCCACTCCCAAATGACTAAGTATTTAAATATATGAACCTATGAGAGGCATTCTTATTCAAATCATAAGACCTAGACAATGGTGTAAGAATGTAGAAGTAGGTACAGCAAAATGAGGGAAAAAGCCCAATCTTGAAGATGCAAAGAATGGTTAATAGTATGCAGTAACTGGTTCAAAATATGTCTATATAATACTCATATCCACAATGATCATTTAATTCAAGAATTCATTCCAGTTGGGCAGTGGTGGCACATGCCTTTAATCCCAGCACTTGTGAGGCAGAGGCAGGTGGATTTCTGAGTTCGAGGCCAGCCTGGTCTACAAAGTGAGTTCCAGGACAGGGATATATAGAGAAACCCTGCCTCGAAAAACCAAAAAAATAAAAAGAAGAATTGAATCCATCATTAGCTTTTACTTCCTAAGGACAGACTATGTACATTTAATGTACGGTGAGAAAAAGGTGAATGAACAAATGCCATATTGTTTTTGCTGTTTGGAAAGGGTCCCACTATGTAACTCAGGCTGCCATCAAACTCACGCTATCACATAGTCACAAGCTGATTTAAAACTCTCAGGAATCCTCCTGCCTCAGTTACCCAAAAGCTAAGATTACAGACATGTGCCACACATTCTAAAATCCAGATGATCCTTGTGCAAGGATTTTATGTACCTGTGTGATATAATATTAAAAAGAAAAACTGCTTTCTCTTAAAGCTCCATTTAAAATATAAATTACAGGACTGCATACAGATTTCCCAGTACAGGGAAGGAAGGGTGGTAGTGCAGGGATCCTCTGAATAAACCTCTAAGACTTCATAAATACTGCTAATCTCACAAATAATTACTGAACATCTCTTGCCATGCAGGCTGTTTAGAAACTCATCAAAAGAAGGAGAGTGAGTTTCTCACAAGCTAGTATATGATGTCACAGAAAATTACAACTCTGACCAACAGTTCTCTGATTCCCACTACAAAAATATCAAAGCAAAATAGCTGTCAAAGGCATAAATTAAATCAATTTCAAATTGAACAGAAAATTATTTCCTATTTTCCAAAGGCACTGATTTGGAGTGATCTTAAACCTCTGGAAAAGAATTCCTCGATTTTCAAAAAATTCTGAAGTCTAATTACAAGTAATTATAGCTTTTCATTTTCAACATGATGAAATAATTTGATTCTTTTTACAAGAGGTCTGGTTTAGCTCAAAACAGACAAGTGCTTCTGCACTGAGTTAGTCCACAAAGACAATGAGGATCATTCTCAATAGAAAACCAGGGCTCCATGTGGTCATAAATCAAGCATAGAAGTCCGTATATGCTACAAATGCAGTTTCCTCATTCACACCCATGAAACAAAGCCAATGGCCCACTACAAGGCAGACGAGAAAGTATGAATACCATAGAGGATAACAGCAATCTCTGCAGTCATCTCAAAACTCAGATACACACATTGTTCTTCAAAGGTGAAAAAGCAAAGCATTCTGATACTCTGAGCAGCAAGGAAGTTACTTGCAGCAAATGAGAGTTAATGTTAGTTTTTAACATTTAATACCAGATCTAATAGTGAGCTGTACTAGGATGCTCTAGTCCTTTAAAAAAAATGAGAAAGGAATTCTGTGAACTCCACAGATATTTCTAATTGCAAATACACACACAAACTAAATCAAAACCTAAGTTTCTGACAGCACCTATACATTCTTCCCCTCTGTCTTTATAGAGTGCTTTACTTATGACTCACACAGAGACACGTTACATACTATTAGTCCAAAAGCACCATAAAACTGCTTTCTAGCCTGACCTGACACCTGGTTACAATTACATCTTCAGAAAACTAAACCAGTAGTTGAGCAAGGACAGGCTAACAAAAGCCAACCAATCAACAGGCAGTAACAAGTATTGCAGCTCAGCACCACCCCCTAAATGTAAAAAGAACCTACCATGTGTATCTTGCAAGCACTGAGTGTACATATGTTCACATTCACACACTCCTGCTCAGTACAACACCAACACAGCATCTGCGCCCAAGACATCAGGTTGAAAAATGCTATTGACACAAAAATTTACTAAGCCAATTAATGATTTTTTCCAACAAATACTAGTAGCAATAAGATCATGTTTTCCTTACTAAAATATAAGTTAACACTTTTCCACCATCACCCCCATAAGGAAGAGGCTTTGACAGAAAAACAGTATAGCCATTGTATTGCCTGAGTGTTCCATAGTCCAATGTCCTTAAAGTTACATCAAGTAAAATCACCAATCTGGCCAGAGTCCAAGACAGAATTGTAATAACCAAATTCTCAGACACAGTAAGCTTTGACAGAGAAAAAAAAATTAAGGCTTTGATCATTTCCAGGTATCAACTACTTACATGCCTCACAAAGCTAAACTACACTAGAAACACTAAATCAGAACTTTCTGACCACACTAGAAAAGTACAATAATTTATGATACTTACGAACAGAGTGACAAAGATGGCACCTCCCTGCAGCTGGAGCCACGCCCTGCACTGTGAGAATGCAGTGCAGGAAGATGGGCAATCCTGAGGCCCCATGTTACTCTCAGCAACCTAATCTCTACAGAACTGACCACTCGAAGTCAAGAGTTGGGTGAATGTGGTCTGGATGCTTTGTGAAAATCCATCACATCCAAGAATCTTGAATACAACTGAATCTATTGCCAAGTAAAGAAAGAGATGCAAATTAAAATCAACATTTCAGTTCCCTATCCTTTTTATGATTTGTCATAAAACATTGATATTGCCATTGCTTATATATCAAATTTGAAAAGAACATCCTCACAATTAAAAGCTGCAGTGTGAATGAGGATCCTATCATGGTGGATACAATTCCTCCTACCAAGGTGACAACACAGTCAGTCCAAGTTTTTACCAATGGTGATGATGGCAAGCGGTTCTTCAACAGAAAGCTCACCCAATATCTTTTAGCATAGATGGCACATTCCCTTTTGAATGCATCCCTCAGGTCATGTTACAGCTGAAAAAGATGGGATGCTATAAACTGGTTGTTACCTCTATAAAAGGAAAAAGTTAACTTTTGAAAATTTGGGATTTGAAAGCATTTTATATATATAATATATAATATAATATAAATATATATAAATATGTGTGTATATATAAATATATGTGTGTATATATAAATATATATATAATAGTGTTCATTCTCTCATTGGAAAATGACAACTCATATTTAATGAAATACATCATATGTATGCTTTGTCAAGATGTAGCTAACAGTAAAATGGTACATAATACAACTACTTTAGCTTTCAGAATGCATGGATTCTTCAGAACTTAAATACCCAATGGCTTATCCATCAACATGAATAAAAAGATAAAAGAATATGTAGGTGAGAGGTGCTCACAGCTGCCTCAGTGACCCTGGTGTGTCCTACCAGACCAAACACAGACTCCACATATTGCACCCACACTACACCACACCATGACCACAGTTTTCAAAAGGAAGTGTCTCTCCATGTTTACCTTCCAGGCCATGAGCAGTAGCAGCAGCAGCAGTCGAACCAGCACCCTGTTGAATGTTGGCTTTCACTGAAGAAACATCACTGAAATCACTCAGGCTGCAGCTACCTGATGTCACCACAAGTGTGAACATTAACAACTGCCAAGTGTTTGACTTTCTCTCTCTACTAGTGATCAAAAACAAGCACAGCCATATTATTCATATACTTCATAGTGAGTATTACGTTTCAGTCAAACAAGTCCTTGTTTGCTTGTCTGGTTGGTTAACTGTCTAATCTGATGTAGTCTTGGAAATAAAAAGACCATGAAGTTAAGGGTTAAAGTAAACACTTAGGGATTGTTTTCAAACTAAGAATGTATAAAGAATATGTTGTACATTAGAAGACTGTAAGCCTTCTTCCATACTCCAAACATTTTCATAATATGCTGTGATTATATCAGATTGTCAAGGAAAATACACCATAAGCAATGTGCACCTTTTCTATAACTGCCAAAAATCTGTGTATTCTTCTGTTCAGAGAACTAAGTCCTTAGTAAGTTAATTTCCTTTACTCTAATATTGATTTTTCGGCCAATCACTAACAAAATATAAATTAGGAAAAAAATAGTATGTTGAAATACTTGTGTGAAAAGGTTGAGCACTTAACTTGAATTTTTCTCTACTACTCTTCACAACAATACAAGTAAGACAGATGGAAGCCAATGTAGACCAACCCCAGATAATACAGGCAGCCAGGACACAAGGGATTAAACACTTCCCAAAAGGCATGAAAACCCAGAGAGACAGAGCAGGGAAGAGCCACAGGAGTGAGAAAGAATGAGAAATGCCCACTCCAGAAAGCAAACTGTTCTAAGGCAACCTCCAAGCAGTCCAGGTCTGTCTACCTGAAGAGGATCTACTAAGTTTTGCAAGAGCATGACAGTACACCCAAAGATGAGAAACCGTGAGAGGCAAAGAAACAGACTTCTCTGAAAAAACCTTTCCAAGAAACATTCCACAGCAGAATTTGTAATCTTAAGGAAACAAATGTCCCAAGCAAATGTTTCAACACATTTGAGAAGAAATTATGAACCGTTAAACAAACAGCCCCTGGTTCCCTGATAAACATTCCAATTCTATGTCCCACATGCAACTTAATAAGCACTTAACAGAGTGAGCATTACATGCCAGGAACCACTCTACTAAAGAGAAAGAGAATCAGATGGTTTCCTATACTAAAGAAATCACTGAGAAGGCAAGGGTCCTGATGGAAAGATAGGATCAATTTAGGCTTGCCAGCAAGAAAGTCAGTGATATATTCCATTCTCAACACTGAATAGACTGGCCACCAAGGCAACCTAACCCTCAACAAGAGAACGGGACTCTTATAACTAGAATACCATCAGTTACTACCTGGTGGAATGCTATTACAGCCTTTACAAAACTAGAAATAGAACTCACTGTTCCTGTAACCTTAATACAATTTTTAATACAATTTTAAGGAAATCAGTTAATGAGATAATTAAAACAAGAGTGTTTCAACAGGATGTGGTAGTGCATGCCTTGAGAAACAGAGGCAACCTGAGCTACACAAGGATAAATACAATACAATACAATACAATACAATACAATACAATACAATACAATAAAAATACGGTCTTTTGGTCACCAAAAAAGTGCAGTACTTTGCTGGCAAATTCCCCACATGAATTCTTTCTCAATCAGTACTCTGTCCATCCTTCTTAACTCCACAAGTACTTCAACATTTCCTCTCCAATGTTTCAATGAGCATACTGTTAATGGATCACAACCAAAAAGCGCAAATAGATTCCTAAAGGTGTTTTTAGGTGCATTACTAGAAATGAAGGCATTCTGCTCACCATTTGCAGCAGTCATTACATAGTTTCAACTGTATGAGAGCTCCTGCTACTTCAAGTGGAGAAGTGGGGTAATAGGAGCTGTTCTCAGATGGAACAAAACTATAACCAAACAAAACTATAACCATTGAAGAAGGATGTGGAAGCAAGACTGGAGTCACTACCTGAAGGAAAACAAGTAAAAAACTATGTAGCCAGGACTGAAAAAAAAATTAGATGATCATGAAAATGAAGGTGGCACTGAAGGTGAAGACGGAATTGGAAGGAGAAGGGAATGAGGAAAGGGGGGAGAGAGGTTGAGACAAAAGAAGAGAGGGGGAGAGGAGGAGAGAGGGGGGAAAAGGAAATGATAAAGGGAAAGAGGGGGAGAGAGAGGGAAAAGGAAGAAAAGGAAAAAAAGAGAAGATGCAGAGACAGGGAAAGGGAGGGAAGAACATAAGAAATGGATGTGGGAAATGGTCAGGAAAAGAAGGTAAAGAATTAGGAAGGAACTGAGAGAAACAGGAAGAGGAAATGTGGGGGAAGTAAGGCAAGGGGAACAAAGACAGAGGGGAGAGAACAGATGGGAGAGAGAGCAGCAGTGGAGCAAGGACATAAGCAGAGGAGGAAAGGGAGATGGCAGGCGGTGGTAGAGGCAGAAGGGAAGGAAGCAGGAAGATGCAGAGGAGGCCTTTTAACCTCAACTAGCCTGCACTCACAGTGCCATGATGCTAGCAACTCAGTTTATTCTCTCAAACAAGAGGTCAACTTCTTGAACAGAAAATTGATTCCTTAGTATGGCATAGCCTCACAAGCCCAGCTCTCTAGAGAAAACCCTCAGAGAGCCACAATGAACTCTCCCGTTTAAGTAACCACAGCACTCAGGGAGCAAAGGCAGGGGAAAGGAGTCACTGTCATTCTCATCTGTATAGGGCAAGGCCAACCTGGGCTACACAACACCTTGTCTTTAGTTTAGTAAAACAAAAATAGACAAATAAACAGTAATGTTATGTACTTTCTCAGTATCACAGATGAGATTATTAGATGAAAAAACAATGCTTCAATAAGCTTTTCCTGAAAATTAATTTAAAATGGTGAGTCTTGAATGTAACATTTTAGAAACAAATTTTACTTGTATATTTCTTTTTATGCATATAGAGGAGTAACCTAGTTAAATGGCATAAAATATCTAGAAGAATTTTTCTACAAAAGTTACAATAGGGAAAAAATGCTTAAAAATGCTGATGCATTTGAAGAGCCTACAAACAGAACAGTGGGAAGGAGATCAGTAATATTCAATGCTCATAATCCTTGAATTGTCTCAGAATGTAAAATATCACTTAAAACTCTGACAAGTCAAAAACAATTTTATAATTTCTAGGGTAATCACTAAAACAAAAACAGGGGCCCAACATCAAAGCTAAGAGAGACTACGTGGACAAGACAAGGGGAGGCAGAGACAGCAGCACAAATGTTTTCTTCCTCTGTCCACATCTCTCCCCTCAGCCTTACCCCCACCTCATCTGCTGCACTTCTCACACATAAGCTTAGGTTCTTCCCAAAGACTGAGACAAGAAAAATACATTTGTTCCCCAAAACCAGTCAGTGAAGGTCTACCACAGGGAGGACATGCACCTGAGTTCTTCTCAATATCTGTAATAGAAAACAACACATTCATTCAGCAAAGCCAGTCAGTGAATGCCCACTACATGGGAAGTTACTGATGAGGAAGACAGCCACACAGCAATACACAACTCCTGCTCTTAGGAAGCTCAGGTAATATGAGCCTGGTGAGGTAGAGGGAAACAAGTACCCGAGCACTGTATGGTTGGTTAGTGATGGTGACAGTGACAGGCAGCCAAAGACAAAGGCTGGGAAGGACCAAACCAGCAACTGCTGCACTGAGTCAGAAAGCACAGAGATTACTGGTGATTAAATAAAATTATGAAACTAGCTCCAAACCAGGGTTGAAGAGCCAGATCCAAAACTTGTATAATTTTAAACTACTAGCAATACACTGACAAGCTCACAAGTCAAATATCTAATAAATGATTCTTAGGAGCCACTAAACCAGACCACTCTGATTCCTAGTCACCAACAGTTCCAGGGAGTGGGGAATGGATGATCAAGGACTTAAACAAGGATGGGTGAAAATCCCACCTACTCAAAGGTGGAGAGTGCCAAATCTCCCCCAGAAACATGGAAGTCAAATCTTCTACTTGACATACACAATCATTATTTGAAAGAACCTATGCTTGGACTGGCCTAGACCCGGTGGGGATCATGTTCCGCCTCCTCTGGGCACGATAATATTTGGCCAACAGAAAAGTCTATACCCATTATTGAAAGAAAACACTTCCACAGGCAGGGAGATGTTCCCCTGTAACCATAGCACTTAGGAGGTAGGAGGAGGAGGGTGAGAACTCAAGGGCAATCCTCAGTTACCCTGCAAATCTGAAGCAGGCCTGGATCACCTGAGCACTTGTTTTTATTTTTATTTTTAGACTTAAACTTTATTCCTACTCCGCCACATACACACAAAGTTAATACTAACAGTGAACAGTTTAATCAGCTCATAGTCACATAACTCACTCAACAGAGCATGCACATGGTCTTTAACTACTGTTGATAATGAAATAATGCAAAAAGCAAACATGGAAACCCAATACCTCATCTATGTGGGAACCATTCAGGCAAGCAAACATTCAAGAGAACTAAAAGCTAAAAATCCCCAAACATAGAGAAAACTTAGTTCAAGTTCTTGATAGACATTTGACATTTTTAAAAAAGCAAGTCTGAGTGTTTCACTTCCAAAACAATCTGCTGTGCCTTTGCCTTATGACTGCATCCCCCTCACAGTATGTCTGTATCCCCCCCACACTATGACTGCATCTCCTCACGCTATGACTACATCTCACACTATGTTTCTATCTCCTTACACTATGACTGCATCCCCCTCACACTATGACTGTATCTCCCTCATACTATGACTGCATCTCCCTCATACTATGACTGCATCTCCCTCACACTATGACTGCATCCCCCTCACACTATGACTGCATCCCCCTCACACTATGACTGCATCTCCCTCACACTATGACTGCATCTCCTTCACACTATGACTGCATCTCCTCACACTATGACTGCATCTCCCTCACACTATGACTGCATCTCCTCACACTATGACTGCATCTCCTCACACTATGACTGCATCCCCCTCACACTATGACTGCATCTCCTCACACTATGACTGCATCCCCCTCACACTATGACTGCATCCCCCTCACACTATGACTGTATCTCCCTCACACTATGACTGCATCTCCCTCACACTATAACTGCATCTCCTCACACTATGACTGCATCCCCCTCACACTATGACTGCATCCCCCTCACACTATGACTGCATCTCCCTCACACTATGACTGCATCCCCCTCACACTATGACTGCATCCCCCTCACACTATAACTGCATCCCCCACACACTATGACTGCATCTCCCTCACACTATGTCTGCATCTCCTCACACTATGACTGCATCTCCTCACACTATGACTGCATCCCCCTCACACTATGACTGCATCTCCCTCACACTATGACTGCATCTCCCTCACGCTATGACTGCATCTCTTCACACTATGACTGCATCTCCCTCACACTATGACTGCATCTCCTCACACTATGTCTGCATGTCTTTACACTATGTCTGTATCTCTTCATACTATGACTGTATCTCCTCACACTATTACTGTTTCCCCTCAGGCTATAACTGCATCCCCTCACACCTTATCAACACAAAATCATCATTAACTAAATATAATTGGCTTACGTAATGCTAGCTGTCTTAGTTAGGGTTTTACTGGTGTGAATAGACACCATGACCAAAGCAACTCTTATATACGGACAACATTTAATTCAGGCTGTCTTACAGGTTCAGAGGTTCAGTCCATTATCATCAAGGCAGGAGCATGGCAGAATCCAGGCAGGCATGGTATAGAAGGAGCTGAGAGTTCTACATCTTCATCTGAAGGCTAGGAGGGCTAGTTCCCACACGATTAGGAGAGTCTCATTGTTCATTCCCCATAGTGACACACTTCCTCCAACAAAGCCATACCTCCTAATAGTGCCATTTCCTGGGTCAAGCATATTCAAATCACCATACTAGTCCTCGAGATTTCAAGTCACAGTTCCCGCTCACTATTCGATACTACCTTACAGGGTTGCACAGCCTTGTCTATATTGAGTTTAGGGAATTTCATGGGTCCAAGCAATCAGAAAACCCCTAGCCGTGTGTGTGTGTGTGTGTGTGTGTGTGTGTGTGTGTGTGTGTGTGTGTGTGTGTGTGTAAAAATCTGTTATTGCACAGGGTCACAATATAGAAGAACTAATGAATATGATCAACTATAAGTTCAATATTGACTAGATAACAGCATCAATTTTGTCTGTGTCTAGGTTTGCCTTCTGTTGCTGTGATAAACACCATGATCAAAAGCAACCTGGGGGAAAAGGGATTTATGTCAGTTTATAGCTTAAGTTTATCAAGAAAAGAAGGCAGGGCCTGAACACCAGGCAGGAACTGAAGACGAGCCTATGGAGTTGCTGCTTACCTGCTTGCTTCTTGTGGCTTGCTCGGCTTGATTTCCACAGGACAACTTGCCCAGTTGTGGAACCACACCTAGTGGGCTGGGCACTCCCATATCTTTCATTAATTAAAAAAATGCCCCACAGACTGGCTGAGGTACTTTTATTAACTCAAGTTCCCTCTTCCCTGAAGACTCTGCATATTTTGTCAAGTTAACAAAATCTAACCAGAAGTCGGTAGTCACATGACACAAATTGTGAAGACAGTATTTACTCAGTAGGGCAGTCACGGGTATGCATACAACAGGAAGTGTATTAAATACAGTGTTCATAACACATTCAATATGATATCAGATATGAAGTAAGAGACACAAAAATATTACCCTCTGCTCAGAAGCCAGTGAGCCACACATCTAACAGAAAGGCCACTTTGAAAGCTACTCAGATAGGACTTCAATCATGTGTGCCTTTTAAAAAGCTATCATGACAGAATTTATTTATTACATACTGATATAAAAGTTCAAACAAAGTGGATTAAAATTCTCAATTCTTTTGTCAAGCTTAAGTTTATAGAAGAGCAAACAAAGACCTCTGATGATATATTTAGTTTTCAAGAGGTGTAACAAGTGACAAAAAGCTTAAAAAATTAATAGTCACTTAATATTTTAGAAACTGTCTTAAAATGCCACATATTCAAAAGAGCAAAAGCCAAAGCTTCCCCTTGCAGTTATCACATATTTCATGGAAATACTTTTGACTTAAATCTCTACTTCCTGAAGGAAATTTGGAGTAGAGACAAAACCAAGCCCCCTATCACTAAGGCCAATGAAGTTTATCCCCTAGAGTAAACTCCATTCTGCTGAGCTGGGCACCTGTACAGGCTGTGGGAACTCATACATATAAAATAGCAGCGGCCAGTGACACTGCTATCTTGTGATCTGTGAAATCCACTCTCTTTAAACAGTAAAGAACACTGCTCAGACTCAACTGGTATCAACTTCCTGTTTTCTAAATGCTTGAATCTGCACCCTGATGTTTACACTGATGCATCCCACACAGGGTCTTCAGTGGTGCTGAGCCAAAGCTTCCAACTCTGTTTCTAGTGTGTAGCCCACCCTTGTTTTTTCTAGTTAACCAACTACATTGTACTTAGAAGTAAAGAAGCTCATTGAATTACTGAAACTTCTAGCAATGTCCAGCTGATGTTCTGATTTCTCTTTGAAAGTATACGTACATTTTGTATAAAGTTACCCAAAAACTCAGTAACTTATTATTAAAACCATAATTTTAAAAACTAGAGAGGCCCTAGGCTTGCTGGCGCGCCTTTAATCCTAGCATTATATAGGCAGAAGATCTCTGGGAGTTTGAGGTCTGTCTGATCTACAAAGGGAGTTCCAGGCTAGCCAGAAATACATAGTAGGACAGTATCTCAATCCAACACCCCTAATTCCCAGGAAAAAAAAAAAGAAAGAAAAAGAAAAGAAAAGAAAAAAGAAAAAACATGGGAAGTTCAGTGTTAACGCACTTGCCTAGGATGTACAAAATCCTGGATTCAATCTCTACCCAACACCCAAAATAAACACACACACACACACCTAACTATCCTAATATCAGATATAATGATAAATGAAACAAGCTTATTAACTATTTAATATTTACAGACAGCTTTTTTTAAGATTCATAAATTGCTTCTACAAAGTGAATGTTATTTCAGTACTATGAGTCATGTTCCTACATTTACCTAGAAAAATACTGTAAATTCTCTTGAGCACACTTTTCCCACCTAGGAAAAGAATTAGGTGGGTACCTGAATACCTAGCACCACTCTCCAATGTGTGTTAGACTCTCTCTCAAACAGACTTTAATGACTCATAGGAAACTGGATTCCCCAAGTGTCAAAATCCTGAAACAGCTTCTAAATCCTACAGAAATATAAAAGACAGCTAATGATGTGGAAAACTATCCTGAACTCCTCATTCTAAATCTGCAGCATTTAGAAACAAACAAACAAACAAAGAAACAAATGACTTTTATTAACAGACTCCCATTTAAAAAAGAAAAACCTTAGAAAGGTACTGGTTTCTAGGTCTAGTTTCAAGAGTGCAGGATACATAAAGATAGCAAATACTCCTCAAGAGGGAAAACTAAGTTGATTCCAATAGCACAAGGAAACATAGCAAAACAAAGTATGAGCTTGTAAGTACAACTGAGATCTTGCCATTAAAACAGAAAGGGGTTTGTTTGTTTTTTTTAACTCACATTGCACAGAATTTTAGATTCTATACAGTTGGCTCACATCTTTAAATTTGTAGGTGTATATTTTCTAAATAATTTAATAGTTCCCTTAAATAACAGGTCAGAGGACACTGGTGATGTATGTAAATATTTGGAACTAGGAATTCTAACAAGGAATTTCCCTATGTAGGCTGTTATAAAACTTTAAGTAAATAATGTTGAATCTTGGATAACAAGGTGAAAACCAAATGCGGAAATATTTAAATTACAGTTAAACAAGTAAGTGATTTTTTTTAATTGTATTTTATTTTCTAAGTTTTTTTCTTATTTACATTCAAAATCATTTCCCCTTTCCCGTTTCCTCCCTCCCCGAAAGTCCCATAAGCCCCTGTCCCTCCCTCTTATCCCCATTCAACACCCTCTCACTTCTCTGTCCTGGCATTCCCCTACATCCAGTCTTTCCAGGACCAGGGCTCTCTCCTTCCATCTTCTTGGAAATCTATTGATATGCGAATTGTGTCTAGGGTATTCCTAGATTCTGGGTTAATATCCCCTTATCTGTGACTGCATACCATGTGTGTTCTTTCGTGATTGGGTTACCTCACTAAGGATGATATTTTCAAGATCTGACCATTTGCCTAGGAATTTCGTGAATTCATTGTTTTTAATTGCAGAGTAGTATTCCATTGTGTAAATATACCACATCTTCTGAATCCATTCCTCCATCGAGGGACTTCTGGGTTCTTTCCAGCTTCTGGCTATTATAAATAAGGCTACTATGAACATAGTGGAGCATGTGTCCTTATAGCATGCAGGCCAAGCCTCTGGGTATATGCCCAGGAGTGGTATAGCCTGATCCTCCGGGAGTGTCATGCCCAGTTTTCTGAGGAACCGCCAGACTGCTTTCCAGAGTGGTTGTACCAGCTTGCAATCCCACCAGCAGTGGAGGAGTGTTCCTCTTTCTCCACATCCTCGCCAACAACTGCTGTCTCCTGTGTTTTTGATCTTAGCCATTCTGACTGGTGTGAGATGGAATCTCAAGGTTGTTTTGATTTGCATTTCCCTAATGACTAAGGATGATGAACATCTCTTTAGGTGCTTCTCAGCCATTAGATATTCTTCAGGTGAGAACTCTTTGTTTAGCACTGTACCCCATTTTTTAATAGGGTTACTTGCCTCTCTGGAGTCTAACTTCTTGAGTTCAATTTGCATTCTTCTGCATGTTGACCTCCAGCTGAGCCAGCACCATTTGTTGAAAAGGCTATCTTTTTTCCACTGGATGGTTTTAGCTCCTTTGTCAAAGATCAAGTGACCATAGGAGTGTGGATTCATCTGGGTCTTCAATTCTGTTCCATTGATCTACATGCCTGTCACTGTACCAATACCATGCGGTTTTTAACACTATTGCTCTGTAGTACAGCTTGAGGTCCGGGATACTGATTCCCCCAGAGGTTCTTTTACTCTTGAGAATAGTTTTAGCTATTCTGGGTTTTCTGTTATTCCAGATAAATTTTTGAATTGCTCTTTCTAACTCTATGAAGGACTGAGTTGGGATTTTGATGGGGATTGCACTGAATCTGTATATTGCTTTTGGCAATACAGTCATTTTTACTATATTAATCCTGCCAATCCATGAGCATGGCAGATTTTTCCATCTTCTGAGGTCTTCTTCAATTTCTTTCTTCAGAGACTTGATGTTCTTGTCATACAGATCTTTCACTTGTTTGGTCAGAGTCACACCAAGATACTTTATATGGTTTGAGGCTATCGTGAAGGGTATCATTTCTCTTACTTCTTTCTCAGCCTGATTATCCTTTGAGTATAGGAAGGCTACTGACTTGCTTGAGTTGATTTTATATCCGGCCACTTTGCTGAAGTTGTTTAGCAGCTGTAGGAGTTCTCTGGTGGAGTTCTTTGGGTCGCTTAAGTATATTATCATATCATCTGCAAATAGTGATAGTTTGACTTCTTCCTTTCCAATTTGTATCCCTTTGACCCACCCTATTACCCAGTCCCTCCCCCAAAAATTCAACATCATCCTTTGTTTCTTTCTGTTCAAATTTTTCCAGTGCAGAAAAGTCAGGTATTTTACTAACAGAAACTCAAAGAGATTAGAATCCATAATTATGTTATTACTGTCTGTATATCATCATCTAATCTTGATCCAAGAAAACAATGGGAGTCAAGCGCAACTTCAATGCCTAAATATCTTCATGTTCTATTCCAATAAATCACAGGTTTAATCAAAATGATCAAAACAGTTTTACTTAAGCTCACCTTTCAAGAATGTTTTTGTTTGTTTTTATCCATTAAGAAAAAATATTGACAACAGGCAAGGAGTCAAAGCAACCTAACTGCCCAAATCGGTAGATGAATAAGCATGGTGTATACACAAATAACACGAGAGTAAGTCTTAAAAAGAGAACCTGACACAGAGGCAAGCTCTGAAAATATGCCAAGTAAGACACACCAGTCCCAGAGATATCCTGCATACAAGGAAACTATTACCGGCAAACTCACAGGAACAAAGTGAGAATGGTAGGTAACTCATGTTGGGGTGAGGTTACAGTTGGCTGAGTGTGAAGTTCCGAATTTTCAAAAAGAAGAGCTCAGGTGCAGTGACAGACAGCATGTATTTATTTAGCAGCTGCTACAGAGCTCAAAATGAGGACAAGCTTATCTTTTATGTTGTGTACCTTTTGTCACAATTATATCTTAGGACACAGATATTCACTATGCAGAACAGAGACGTAAAAGTTCTGTATTCTAGCTCCTGAAAAGTCATGTCAAATAATATCAAGCACACCGAAGTGATGCCAACTCAAGAATCAGACTCAGCACCAGGCAAGCCATGGAGTTAAGTGCTGGCAGAGCTATGCACTGAACAGAATGCAATCTAGCTGCTCCCTGCAGCAGCCAACACTAAAGAAACACTACAGAGGAGCATGGGCCCTGAATATGCATGACACATGATCTTGCAGCTAAGATTATTGCAATCTTAACTGAAGAATATAAAAATAAGACTCCTAAAAGCTTTGTGCTTGGGAAATTTTTAATGCCACCTAGTCCAACTGCCAGGAATTGTCTCACAAGTGTTCCACACCTGGCTAGGGGTTAGACCCTACTGATAGGAGTGCTGTAGTTGTGCTTGGGCACGTGTACAGTTACCATGAGACAGAGCAGATGCCTCCTGTCTGGCCCACACATACTAGATTACCATACCTGCTGAGGCAGTGTTTGCTGTAGCCTGGTTGGTTGGCTGGTGGTTTTGAGGCAGAATCTCAGTGTGTAGTCCTGGCTTGCCTGAAAATCACTATGTACAGGAGGCCTGGAACACACAGAGCTTCCTGAGTGCTGGAGTTAAAGGTGTGCACCACCGACACACGCACGACTTTTAAATGTACTCCTTTTTATGCCCTTAAGGAGTTATTTTGAAAAATTCTCCACTACTCAAGCAGTCTAAGAGGACAGAGGTAGTAGTATGCTCAGTTTAGTTCAGCACTTCTTGTTAAGGATGCCAACAACATGGGCCTAGGGAAGTGGGCCACCCATCACCCACGCCTCCTTTCTATAACACAGCACCTCAGTAAATACAGTATGATGATTTGACCACACGAGTGCATTCTTAACTGAGACTTGCCCCAAACCCAAACTTAACTATGTGTTTGGGAACATCCGCATCTAAAAATAAAAGAATCAGGGGAACAAATCACAGAGCTGCTCTATCCACACGGACAGTCTCAAATGTGGAGGGGAGGGAGTAAGGAGGGAGGAAAAGCATCCAGCTTTCCATGCATTAAGCTCTCCCCTCCTGTTCAGAGAGGATTCTCAGGGACCATGGCCTCTGAGAAGCTTTGCCTACTCACCCTAAGCTGGCCAGTGCCCATGAGAAGCACTGTCACAAACATCAGACTGTAGCATCTAATTTAAGCACAGGAGGCTCCTGAGGTGACATAGCTGTTTCCAGAGCCTAAAGGTTACATAAAGATACTAACAAACAACTTAAAGAGAGGTCAGGAGATGGAAAGAGACAACCAACAGCAAGTGACTATGGGGCTCTTCCTCATAAGGGGAAGTCCACTGCAGGTCTGTGGAGGGGACACATTGTACTGAAAGCCACAAAAGATAAGAATAAGGGGCATTTGAATGTAGCATACCTGAGATCAAAGACCAGGCTCTGTGTGTGTGTGTGTGAACTCTGAGTATAGACGTGTCTGAGTATATTCTCATGCACATGCTTATGTGATGAGGGTGCACATGTGTGTGGGTATGCAAACACATGTCCAGGCGTGTTTTAGAGTCCGAAGGACAATTTCAGGTGTCATCTGCAGAAGGCTGTCTACCTTAAGACACAGAGTGTCTCTGGCCTGAAGCTCAACAATTAGGCTAGACTGACCAGTGAGTCACAGGAATCTGTCTCCACCTCTCAAGTACTAGAATTACAAACATACACCCATAGGTTAAAGTCCTTGTGTTTTCAGGGAAAGCATTTCACTCACTGAACCTTCCCTCAGCCACCCCAATCACCATCACCACGTTCTGTTAATGTTAGGTTTCAGAAGAGCACTTTGATCTAAAAATCAATCAGTAAAGAACACAACAGGACAGTGTGCTCACCCACAACAAACCCTCCAGAGCGCCATGTAACTCAGAAAGTAAACCAAGAAGCAAGTATGGAAGGGCTTTTGTTCTCCATAACGCCAGACAATGCTCGTGGATTCTTCCTTATTTCTCCTGGGAGACTTCTTAAGCCAGTGGCAATGCTTAGAGCTATATGTGTTTGCTCTTCTGATTTCTAACACTATCTCAAAAAGTACTCTAATATATGAAAACATAGTTAAACTATGAAGAAATATTAACACATCCAAGTCAGAATGGCTACAAGAAAGATGAAAAGATAAGTCTAAGGGGAGTGCATTGGGTTCCAAGGAAATAAATATCCTACTTTCTAAACAGATAATGGATAACATGTTAACTTGTTACATCTCCCTAAGCTAAACGTGAATGTAATATGTATAACTACAATATATATATATATATATACACACACACACACACATATATCACAATAAAAATAGAATGCCATATTATCTCAATGGCAAAAAAAAGAAACCTATAACTTGCTTTCTTATACTGTCTCTTGTTTTCTAGTAACTAAACATCTGGACAGAATGACTGCCCACAGCACAGTATCAAAACTGCTTCCACTCTAAGCTCCAGTCAGTGAACTGGAACTCAAATATACTAAAAGAAATGTTCTGAGTAGCTCTTTGCAAGAACAAGATGGTCATTGCCATGTATTCATGCATGACACACAGGGAGAAATGTACCCGCCCACTGGTGATCTGATGGACCTGAACCTAGGCCTGCTACTAGGACAGTGAAGAGCAAGAAGGTTCCCTGTATCTCTAGTGCAAAGATGCTACAGGTCAATCATGGACCAACTATGGATTTCTTTTGTACAAGTAAAAATAAAAATATCATATTAAAGCTATGATACGTAGTATTTCTGTCCTATGCAACCAAACTAATCCAGAGTAAAAACTGACCAAATGTGCAACAAAACTTATTTGCTCTTTACTATCTACATAACAAAGTGCTCTATAATTCTATATAGTTTTATTCCTAGTAATGCCTCCATATTTCAGAAGAGAATACTAACACTATACCAGGAAAAAAGTACCTAAGACCCTGTAACTGCGTGAAAACTGGTAAACCTGGATTTCAAAGTGAGCTCGAAGAGCCCATTTTCCTAGGTCTTTCCACATGACATTTAGACTGTATACATATGCTGCAAGAAAACTAACAAAAGGGTTTTGATGCTCAGGTACCTAGAAGTCAATAAATGCTAAAAATAAAAATACACCAAAGCCTGGAGGGTAGTAGAAAAAGAATGACTACTAAGTTTGTTAGGGTATTTCACGGTGTGTGTGGCACATGTATATGTTCATGAGTACACGTATGTATGTTCATGTGGGAAGCAGAGGTTCTCCTCAATCACACCCCACCTTGTTTTTGAGACAGAGTCTCTCATTAAGCCTCACATGCTCTATCTGCACAATGGCTGGCCTATGACCTCGAAGGGTCATTCTGTCTCCACTTCCACAGCACTGGGGTGACAGATATGCTATGCTCAGATTCCACATGATGCTGGGGATACAAACTTGCTTACTAGGCAGGCACTTTACAGACTGAATCATCTCCCACCCCTTATTTAGTCAATAATTTAAAATAAGATAGCTTTAAAAACCACAGTAACTAGATTTAAAAATACTTCAGATGCAACATGATTTCAGTGTGTGAAAGCTGTCCTTTCCTTCAAGGAGCTATGGAGATAAGTGCCACCTGCTGTTTGTTAACTGTCATCTATCACACACATGCAGGAAGTAAGCTGACACAGGCCCCCAATGTGACTTCTGACACAGCACAAAGCACGGGCAGACCTGCACCAGGCCAATTAGTTCTCACCACTCACTGATACACTGTAACCTGGCCAGTCTGATCCTTCCCGTCAGATACTGAGACGCAGCGCTCCTGCTGACCAACAGTCCTGCTCCACTGCACGGCCACAGCTGCCTCGGCCTTCCCACCCTGGCCACAGCGTGGCCCTCTTGCCTATTTATGTTTAGAGGGTACCTTCTTCTGGACTTTGACAGGCTCTTAAAAACCCAAGGATAAAACAGAGAGGAGGCTCTCCTCTGCCTCAACTTCAAATGGTCCCTAGAATCCCTCAGCCTACCTTCCTCTTATGGACCCTAGCCAGTTACAGCTTTTTCCACATTCTAATACCCGCCAGAGTTATTCTAGATGGTATGTGCAAAACACAGTAGATCCGTAGAGGTGCTAAAACACTTTGTTTTCCTGAACATTTAGTTCTCTCTCGCTGAGCCCCAGCTCATCTTCACACAGTACCGCATGGGGCCAGGACACGCCATTCTTAAATAGATTTTCTGCACTTAAATATAAGGCCACATATCAACTCTTTCCTTTACCTTGAAAAAAATATATAATTTTAAATCATGATGGCCACCTACTCCACGATATGTTCTTTCACCAAAATTCCAATAACCTGTCTTTTGTTTTTATTTCAGATTCTGATCAGGGGAGGGGTCAGGAAACAAGAGAATTATCTTCTAAAAAACAATGTAAATTTAGATAATTCTCAAAGCGTAAGTATTATTTGTGGTATCTTTGAGAGCTATCTCATGCCAAGCATTTAAAAGTAAATTTTCCAAGCACAATATTTTTAACAAAACAAGTCCCCTCATTTATTTTAACTTAATAAAAATGGGTCTATTTTTTTTTAAAGAATTGAAATAGATGCTTTCATGGACATAGGTGACAACAAAAAATGGTCTCTCCAAGAGAATATAAGTTTCCAATATCAGCATCTCACAGTCTTATATGCAGACCTCCCAGCTGCCTTACACAAACAACACAAGAATGTAGATGTTACAGAAATACAGTTGCAATTCACCTGGCAGTTTGATGCAGCATACTCGCACATGACAACACATTGATTTTACTTCTACCTCCATGCAGACATCTATGTAAAGAAATCCATTAGGCAGACAGTTCTCATCTCTATTGACTGACAGAGTGACAATTGAATACTTTTCACCTTCCAGCGTGACTGACAGTTAGACACTTAAACAAGCCTTCAAGTTGCAATAATAGTATGAAACACTTTCAATTACTTGAATCAAACAAATCCATGATCCTACCGGCTGAATGCATTTTTCTGTCTGCTGCTATGCCTGGCTTGGTTTACACTATTATTGGAATAATTTTGTTCCTCTTACAAGAATGTTTTGCTCAAAGAATAAACTCATTTTATAAATGATGATATATTTTTTAAATGTTAGGGGTTTCTATAAACACATAAAATATGGATAAATAAATATCCACTTATTTCCTTGTGCTAATAATAACCCTTTCAAAACCTGCTCCTGTATTCTGCAAGCATTTTAGAAAACAGTCAGCTCTCATACTGCAATGTACCTTTTACGTGAAGATTTCATGAACGTAAGTGGTGGCATAATCATAAACTAATTAAAATACAGAAGTACTTATAATATTTATAACAACTTAAAGTCCTAGTTTTAAAGATTTTATCACTGTACTAGAAAGCTGAAATAAATTTAATTGTGTAAAGCATTTTTTCAATTGCAACCTAAATATGTATTCTCATTACAAACAATTACAAAAGCCATGAGAATCTTGGAGTAGATAGTAAAGACTTTGAAAGAAATCAATGCATAAATAAGAGCTACACAATGACTATACCGACAAAGACTGCAAAGACTAACGGTATGTTTTGCTTCCTCCCAGTTCGTTATCCAAAGATAGGAAATTCCCATCTTTGTGATTAAGGCACAGATACTGCAAACATGCACAAAGGCAGGAGCGTTCTGCACCCAGAAGAAAAGAGCCCAGTCCACAAACCTCCTCATGAACCTGTGCCCTCAGGGAAGAACATTATGCTACTAAATTAAGCAGTGAGAACAAAACTGGCCAAGGCACTCTTAAGACCTAAAACAAGAATGTGTTTCCACACAGTTTTCCTGAATACTTGCCTTGGAAATAACAGCAGAGCCCTCACCAGCTTTGGGTGGTTAGTTAAATTTTCTCAAAATCATTTCCCTCATGATATGAAATGGAGGCAGGTAGCAAACTAAAATAACTTCAATCTTACAAACTTACTCCAAGTTTTCCTGAAAATTATGCTTTTGAGGAACATAGGTAACTTACAAATGAAGAAACACCTTAAATGTAAACAGCTACAGTTAAATATTAAGAACTACATGTCTCTATATAATCATATTTGACATTCCTGCTAAAATACAAAAACCAATGAATAGTTTTTTTTAAAGCTAGGTTTAGGACAAAACATAAAGAATATGTACAGTTTTATTGATCACTGTATTAATAAGTACAGCAGTTCTGATTACTATATTAGAAATGTCTTGGCCTTTTTTCCTAAAGTCAGGCTACTAAGCTTAGAGCCTTTTAGAAGTCAATACTATTTGAAGGTGCCAATACAGAATTTACTGTGTGCACCACATAAAATGACTCTGTGTGAAAAGACTGACGGTTGCAGGCTATACAACAAATTGATTTTCTGAAAAGGAATACCGCCTGTATTTAACCTAACAGTGTAACCCTGTTGTACTACATAGAAAAGGATCATGAATATTGATTTTTTTATTACAATTCTTCTTGTGATCAGTAAATACCCAGAAAGCATTTGGTCTCAAAGAAAATCATTTTGTAAAACTTTCCTCTAAGCCTATACTAGATTTTCGTGGGCCTTCTATGGAGTGTGCCTGCAGCATACAACAGTACCAAGCACCTGAGCTTTAGGCTGCCTTTCTTAGGTCTCTCAAAGTAAGACGCATTCTTTGTAAATCGGTACTAGTTATTGGATCCATTATTATATTAATTATAAAAGTTAACATTTTAAATAGATTATTTTAATGTTCCAAATCCAAAGAGGCTAAGAAAAGAGTCACCACCCTGTCAATCCGGCTCCTTTATGACTGTATCAGTGTGCTTGTAACCGTCCCTAGCAACATCTTAGGGGTCACTGCTTGCTGTTGCTGAAAGCACACACGCAGACTTACATGCTGTGTGTATATCTCCACAATGATAAACTCAAAACTTAACAGTAACAGAACATGAATTTTATATTGCTTTCTTTGAGGACAATTAAACTTCTAAGTCTGTTAACGTGGAGTTTCTAGAATTGATGTAAGCAATTAAAATAAAAAACAGCAGCGACAGAAATGCTCTGTGAGGCGTGATCATGCTAAGGTCACTAGGTATTATTTGGAGTCAGTTTAGTTTATCACATTACCACATGACAGGACGTGAGGCAAAAATTATAAATTCCTTCCCTAAATCTGTCCTTCTCTGATCTAGATGGATGAAGAATAATTAACTCTTAATTATTCAGATGACTTCAAGGCAGTTTTAGGATTCAGTAAGAATGCAGTCGTTCTAACCAAGAAAAGCAGTCTCCCATCATTTATCAAATTGTACGACTTGACCAATGATGAATAAAAACCTATGTTTACCCACAGCCCTAACTGCTACCTTAGAGGTTGTTAAGCAACAAATTTCTTTAAACTCTACCATATGCAAATCATCAGATGCAATTTGCATTTTAAAGTATTTAACTCTACATATTTATTGGATTTTGAGGCCATGCTGATCATTGATTTATGTGCTTCTGGCAATCATATTTCCATATTTGTATGATTTTGATGACAGTAATAATTCAAATATGCAGAAAGTTGTTCTTTGAACAATATCTTTAATTACCTCCTCAAAGCTTCATTGTTTTGCCTGCTGTCCTGACAAAAGGGGTTCGAAATAAGAAATGGCATAATAATCCACATACACAGAACTACATCTGCCGTGCTCTGTGTGCTCCCGATGCACAGGACTGACTTCTCACATCAGCCGACCCTCACCCTTAAAAGACTGCCAAGCTCAAACCACTTGTACCTAAACCCTTTTTTAATAGTGACATACTTTCATGACAAATTCAATCACAGTTCACAACATTTCTGTTCAAAATGCAAACCCTGCTTCATTTACTTTGCCGCCAACTCAAAAAAGTTTTTGCAGGTTCTTCTCTTTGGCGTCAGCACGGATTACACACTTGCTCTTGAATGCCATCAAAGACCATCATCATGAAAGAATCACAAAGCAAGCCACAAGCCATCGCTCCTGCGACCATTGTCAGGGTCATCTTAATATCATTCGACCATGCTATAATTTTTTACAATAAATATTTAGGTACTCACAATTATAGCCATGAATTTTAACTAAGTAAAGTGTAAACAATTACAAATTAAATATAAACATAACTTTCACTCATAATTTCTATCAATTTCAGAAATTAATATTTTATGGAAGTTTATTTTATAACAACTACTATTCTACAAGATTTATATGTATTGTCAAACATCAAAATGAAATTATTTATCAAATAAAAGAATTTTTAAGGATAAAATGAAAATCATTAAAATCTCATCTTTAAAAAATAAAAATACAATGTACAATGATACATTGACATATTGGAAAATCAGAAAACGGGCCAAAGCATACCAGTAGCAAGCTCTAATTGCATATGTTTCAAAAATCCACACTTTATAAATATTAAGAAAATGAAAACTGGAGGAGAGATACTAACATTTCCTCAAGTTCCCCAAAGCAGATACATGAAAGAATTAAAAATCTGCAGGATATATAATGTTCTTCACTCATTTTGAAGAACAGAAGCACAGATAATGATTTAAACATCTATATAATTTTACAATAATAATTATTCTTTAGAGAAAGCTAAAATATTTGTTTATGGATGCTTCTGCCAAATTTGATCACTATCATAAGTGAATAAACTTCTATCTGTTAGTGATAACACTCCAGCACATAACCATGTAATAACCATAAGTCAGCTACTCTCAATATATTTTAATTGGGAAGATACATGTTAGAGTTATTCATAACCTCAGAGTTGTTCTAATTAAAACACAAGTAGGTTGAAATAGATTTTACAGTTATTTTTACACACATCATTTTGATAATCATATGGGGCATTTTCCTTTAGAGTATTTTAAATTTGATTCAATATCCATCAAAACAGTAACACTGGATCTAAGAGGCCCATTACTCATCAAAACTGTATTAACATTGCCATCATTTCAGTATGTAAATAGCAGTTGGGAAAAGATCACACATTTTTCTAGACAAATTTTAAAAACTAAAAATAAATTGCTGTTCATATTGCAGTGATATGAAGCCACAGTGTGAAATGTATAGCTGTAATATTTTAGATTTCACAGAAAGAGGAATAAGAAATAAAGAGAAAGGAAGGAAGAGAGGAAGGGGAAAAGAAGAGAAAGCAGAAGAGGAAAAAGGAAGGAAGGGAGGGAGGATGAAGAAAAGGAGGGAGGGAAGGAAGGAAGGAAGGAAAGAAGGAAGGAAGGAAGGAAGGAAGGAAGGAAGGAAGGAAGGAAGGAAGGAAGAAAACAGAAAGGGAAAGAAAAGAGAACCAAAGGCAAAGGGAAGGAAGAAGGAATTGGGGGAATTCTAGGAACACTCCTTGACTCCCCCTAGTGGTCAACAAGAAACAGCACACAGGCTCCCCTAGTAGCTGGACAGTATTTTTGGAAGACTGCCACAGTGGTGTGAGAAGTGATTCAGACAAAGCCCAGAAAAGGAAGCCAGTAACCAGCAGAGGTGCAAGAAGATGGTACAAAGCCAGTTAGTGGCCTCTCAGTTCTGCATGTACAGCTGTGCATGTACCACAGTAAAGATCAACGAGGCAGGAAAGTCCATACATTAATACTTGTGCGAGACACCACATCTAAGGGAGACTAATGACTATAGGTTAAGTAACAAGGTTATCATATTCAGATGTCCCGCTCATGGCACTTCCCTCATTCTCTCCACAATAATGTGAGAAACTAAATACAAATCGCATAAAAATATATCTGTATCAGGCAACTGATGCCTAAAAAAAAAAAAAAGAAAAGAAAAGAAAACTAAACACACACACCAGAAAAGTCAACGGTAAAACAAACCTAATTCCAACTCTAAATTCAAGGGGAAGACTCTGGTGTGGATTACATATGTCCTGTAAAATTTTCTCCTGTCATAATCTTTTTCATATAATTACATTCAAAAAAGTTTAACCTCAATTTTGTGGCTTTTACAAGCCTGACTAGATCAAGAATAGTCTACTTTCCACTGCAAATATCCACAACTCAGGAAACATAAAGTCTACACAAATATTTTTTAAAAGTCTAGTTACAACCTAGGCTAAAATTTCTGTGTAGCACAATAAACTACATCTGAAGCAAGACTATCATTGCAATCAAACATTAAAATATTAAAAGGAAATTTACAAAGCAGCAATGGCTTCAATAAGTGTTAAATTAAATGTTAAACACTCTAAATGACAGGACATAATGCCTCAGACTAGATAACTATAAAAGTATGAAAAGTATATTCCTGCACTTAGTTATATAAATATCTAAGTGTAGAAATTTATAAAAATAGAGATATAAAGATAAAGGGATAGATGATAGATAGATAGATAGATAGATAGATAGATAGATAGATAGATAGAAAGAAAGAAAGAAAGAAAGAAAGAAAGAAAGAAAGAAAGAAAGAAAGAAAGATAGATAGATAGATAGATAGATAGATAGATAGATAGATAGATAGAAAGAATATCTAATAGACAAAAATATACTGCTGGTAAATAAGCTCAACAACACTCAAGCATCTTCCTCACCTGACCACTTTTGTTACCCAGTTCCCTTGTCCCTTGCTGTGGTCATTAGGGTGCTAAGGGGACTCATTACTGCCTATCTCTACCCTCTTCCTTAATTGCCCTCCAGGCACCATCCTTGTAATCACTGAACTGTTCTCAGCTCAGCCAGGTGCTCCCTAGGGCATCTCATATATCTCCAGGTTTGGAATCAAAGTATACAATCAGGATAGGATGTCCTAGTTCACGATGCCAGAGGGGACAGAACTAATATTGTTGGCATTATTAAAATCTATGTCCTTGATCCTTTTGTAAACTTAAATTCATGGTCTCAGGGTAGGGTCAAATATCTTTTGTCTTTAAGGCTGTCCACTAATGATAATTATTCTTGTATGTATATAAGCACACCTATGAACAGTACCATACTCCCCCAAATTAACTAGATGCCAAGCAAAGCCCTTACATTACTATAAAATTTGAATGTAACTCAAGAAAAATTAGTTTTATGAAAAGTAACCTAAATGAAGAAGTAGACTTTAACTCTTTGATTCAAAAGACCTTTCTGAATATTCCAACTATCCCTCCAGGAATGTGTAAACAAAGTTGCCAGTAATTAGTTTTAATTATGGTCCATTTCTAAATCTATCTGAATTATATGATAAATATATACAACAGCATTAAACATGCAAAATAAATTCATTGTTTTCAAGGAAAATTCAAAATGTATATAGAAACTCTAAATGTTAACTTCTATATTCTCAAATTCTAAAGCCTCAAAATTATTTCATAGTTTGTACAGTAGTAAAGTACTATTAATAATAACATAAACAACTGCTGCCAGGCATGGAAGCTGGCAACTGATTGAAAAGGGATCTAAAATCAGAGTCTTATAGCACTACACAGAGATGGCATTCCCATTTGTAAAATAAACCATAATGCTAAATCTTGAGCTACTTGATTCAAGCAATACCTGCAAGACATAAAAAACCATTTACTTTTTACATGTATGAACGCACACATGCATGAGGATACATGCATCGCTTAAATAAAGAAATATAGGTAGTCATTAAAAGACATGTTTTAAAGTAATAGAGATTTGCATCTGCTCTCGGACAAAAATGTTTTTGTTCCTAAAACACACAGAGACACAATAAATTCAAGGTCAATTACTCAGATATCTACAACAGCATTTATGGATGAGAAAGAAAAGTCAATGTAATAACTATCATCCTGATGCTCTATACATAGACTGTTTTTACAATACAGCCGAGAGGAAACTGTCTGACTGCAAAGCAGATATTAAATAATTCAGAACCTAGAAAATCGCTTTTTTAAAAAATAGTAAATTTGTATTTCTATTATTTTAACTCCTAAAATATTCAGGTACAAATCCAGATTAGTATTGATAATATAAATATAAACATCTAGAAATAAAATGATAAATGTAAGTATGTGCTTTATTTAGCACATATGTATGGAGCACATACTTAGCAAATGCCAAAAAACTTAACCAGTAAGTGATAAAAGATTCGCAGTGCTTCAACTGAAGAACAAAACAAAACAAGCCAACTGAATTTAAGAAAATGTATAAAATTTTAAGGAATTTTAACTTTTTTATAAAATTTAATGGATATTCTTTATATAACATAAACCTCTAAAAAGTAACTGAGCATGAGACAGAGTAAGTAATGTCACTATTAAACATTACTCAAAGAGGGAAAAGTAAAAATTCTATGCTTTAGTCATTTTTAAAAGTTATTCATTAAAAAATAGCAATGCTAGATGATAAAGCAAATGAAGTAAGAAAATGCATAGGTTACTCATTTCTACTAATACATCCTCCATCCTGATTCAGTTATTGTAAAAAAAAAAAAAATCTATTATAAGTTCAATTTAGTAGTGAACTGTAGCCATCTACTGGAAATTAACAGTTAAAGCAAACATTACCATCACATTTCTAAGAAACCGGCATTCTTTGTGCTTAATACAGTGGACCAGAAAAATGAACAATCCCTAGGTGACACAGACGTTGTTACATTGGCTTTACAGTCTCAGATGCAAATAGGCACACGAGTCAGTTCTTTATATTTTATTTGGTTTAAGAAAAGAGCCTTGCTATGTAGCCTTGGCTGCCTTTTAATTTGCAGTCTTCTGCCTCAGGCTCCAGGGTGCTGAGGTTACAGATCCTGCTGTCATTTTATCTGAACAGCCACTGGCAGTGTCATTATTGACTCAGAACTTTCCATCATAAAAAGACTTTCTTAGTCATTTTATTTTTCCTTGTATTCTTTGTAGGTCATGGATTCTAAAATGATTATTAAAAGTTTCAAGCCAAATTATCCAACAAGCACTTGTAGTTACCAAATTATAAACTAGTTTGCAAGTACAATTTTGTGCTATTTTATTTTGCCTGACACTCAAAAGAAGTTTTTCAGAAATGAAGCCCCAAGTTTTAATTGAAAAAAAGTATAGTCTGAATATTTCCTTTATTTTTCTATCAGGAAAACTATTTAAAATTAACAGTTTGGTTTAAATGCCAGCTGTAATACTGCTCTTGTGTGGAGACATTACATAGGTGATGTCTACTGGAAAGCCATCAGGTTACATCAAAATTTTATCTTGTATTTTACACTTCCTCAAATACCCCTTCAGTATGAAAGATCAAATAACCAAGTATGTCTACTACAAGCTTTTCAAGTGTAAATAATCGACATCAGAATTATACATGTGTGTGTCAGAACAAAAGTGAACACCACAACGCAGTGATATCATTTCAGTTACTGCTAATGAAGAAAGAACTAACAAGTACTGATACTTAAAATTCAGTAACAAAACAATGGTTAAAAATACAACAGATATCAATTTAATCTAAAAGTCTTATTATAAGTGTATTAGTGTATTCACTATAAAAGACAAAGACAATAACATAAGTTTTATTTATTCAAGGTATATCAGTCCTTTTAACTCTCCCAACTATAATACAACATTTAATGTTATCCTAGAGATATACTAAGTATTCACCATTATAACTCTGATAATACACTAGCACTTTATATATAAAACCAATTTATGAACAATTTGAGCACAAACCTTTTACAAACATCAGATTGCAGTACTGCTAATTTTTAAGACATTGCTAAAACTGAAATGAATCACTGCTAATCAAAATACAATGAGGAAACTCCTTTTTTTCTAAAACACCTTTGTCAAAATAAATTTAAGTCCAAAGCAGCTTCAAAGTTTATGACAACTAACATTTCACAATACCTCTGAAAATGTACTAACATTCTTGTAACCTTGTAAACCAAAAGACATTTGTAAAAAGCCTGTTATTTTCCAGATGTCTAGGTGCAAGTTACTGTAAGCAGTTTCAGTAGGAAAACAGCAGATTTTCTACTAACTACAGTGCTCTTCTAACTCCAGAGAAAATGACAATAAGCTCCTGAACAACTTTAAAGTGACCCCTGAAAGCCTAAAACTAAAGCAACAGAATCCCCACCAATCAGCCAGAAAATGTCTAAGAAATTCACAAAATTTCAAAGTAGCCAGCTAGTTGGACTTTGAAAGGTCACCTATCCAGAAACACTGCACTAGCAAGTTCCTCACCACAGCCAACTACAACTACCTCACTAGGTTTGACTTGATCTCAGAACTGACACATCCCTCACACCAAGGTCACTGAATT
>BTHU01000017.1:62360988-62435988 GCA_036184795.1 Tokudaia tokunoshimensis
TCTGGAACTGAGTTTTGCCAATATGAGGAAGATTTAATTCAAGCTAAACTCCAGGAGGCACTGGTAAATGCTAGTGTTCAACAGACAGCTATGTAATATGTCCCTCCTTCCACAGCCACACACGAGAGGACTTCCTGCAGAATTTGTAACAAGTCATGTGATTCCACTCATCTCTACCCTTGCTCTTATGCTCTTTAGTTAACTATGTTAAAAACACTCACATCTGTCTCCTCAACTAACTTTAAGACCCAACTCTGCTAGAGTCAGGTTGGTAGGGAGACTTTTTTATATTCCTCGACAGTTGGAGGTTCCCATTTAACCGGGTTCCCGACAGACTGGCTTTTGGACCATAATCTGTTTTCTCCTCAGGTCTCTGTCCTCCAAGGGGCTTGAGAGCACAAAGCCAATACACAATTCTGTCATCATGCTTGCACAAAGAAACTCACAGGAATCTACCAAAAGAGAGAAGAATGAAGAATAATTGATAGCAAACTGTCCCTTCTATTTCCAACACCTGTGTTCAATCAGTTCCCAAGCAAACTCTCAGAATAAAGACTTTGGGAAACAAAGAGATTAACAAGGGGAAGCACATTTAAGGAAAAGCAAGCAAGAAACCGGCTGCTCCTAAGGCTGCTGTGGTAATGGGGGCACTTAAAAACCTTGACCCCAGTATGAGTTTTAATAACCAGGAGCCAAAAATAGAGAATCAGGACACTGGGGCATGATTATTTCACTGGAGGTTAAAAACAGAAGCTGATATTTTCAACTAAAACCAACATGTAAAAATGCTTATTTTACCTCTATTTTGTTATATAGGTTAACCACACTTGGTAGCCTTGGAATAAGTCCATGAACCTATCTACCATGGAAAAGACAAACATCATATGACCATGCAAAAGGAAAGGTATACTGGTGGCAGTAAAGCTCTCCACCACTGTGAGGAGACACTGGGAAGAACTTTCTTCTCTTTCTACATCAGTGTCTTATCCCGAGTCTCTCCTGAAGTGCCAAACATTTCAGTGGAAAATAAGGGAGAATTCTAGGATAATGCTTGTTATTTGAATATTAAAATCAAAATATTGCTTAGGCTTTCAAACCATAGAGTGAGTTGCACTATAAAATAATGTAGAAAATACTGATAATCTGAAAGGTATTTAAAGGATTTTACCACCAGAAGGGTAAATGATTCATTTTGTGTTAAGTGATAGAAAAGACAGAGTATTTGTTGCATGGCATTTTTAAATTTCAAAATAAAATATTCAATAAAATATTATATAGAAAATACAAACAATGCATCTTTATAATGAATATTTTACTGTTAAGTTAAATCTTTTTTACAAAAATGAGAGGTGCTATAGTTTACACTGTTACAGACAAAATGCACTGTTACAGCACAAAACCAACTTCTGTTTCTAACCAGAACAACCAGCTGAAGCAAATACTTATTTTATTTGGAAACATCTGTAGATATGATGGGTTTAATTAGTTGTTCAGCTCAAAATGCAATTCTGTGGTACTTTTAATGATTTAGGTACACACAGCTTTAGTTCGCAGAGCAAACTAAAAATAGTGATTTTAATTTATTCCTGTTGCCGACAATTACCCACAACCATGTATTTTTAAATATTTCCAGCCTATAAAAATTACTAATTTTTGCCACTTGTGTTTATCTGCATTTAGACTTTGATTTGGATAAATTAAGCTCTCAAGTGTTCCTTGCTTTATGAAACTCTGCATGTTGTACACTTCAACACAAATAAATGACTTGTACCATTAGAGGTTTAAATAATGTAATGTATTTCATGCTCAGCCTGAAGCTGGATTCCAATGAAGTTGCTAATGCACGTAATGATTAAGTGTAACTCAAATACTAACTGTGTTGTTGAAAACATGACAGGCAATAATTTGGTCTATTATATTCTGCCATTTAATTGCCTAGTACAGACATTCTCTGACACGTTATGAAGCAATGATTTACAATTATTCAAGCTGCAAAGGTCAGAAAGTGACATTATAATCATCTACATAGAGATCCCTCTAATGCACAAAAACTAGGTAATCACACACACACACACACACACACACACACACAAAGTTAACTGCATTAGTAGCTTTCTATTTAAGGTTTTCTAAATTAACTAGGAATAAACATTTCCTAAGCATACTAATGTACAATTTAATTTTTTTGTGGAATCTTCTCATAAACTGAGTGAAATATTTGAACAATGTTCTTATTCTCTCCTGATTAGGTAAATCCTATTCAACTATTTAACTCCATATATAGATATAGTATAGATCACATATACTGCGTTTATGCTTCTGAAAAATGACATAAAAAAATTTAGGCATCATTTCTTGTATCTACTGTAAGTTTTCTACAATTGTTCCAAGATAATTAGTATTGAAATATAACAATAACCTATCTTGATCAATTTTACTCCAGCACCAGTTTTAGGCATTTATTTCCTTATTACATAGAGACGGTCAACCGCATGTGAGTACAATAAATTGTCACCAGATGAAGAACAGAACAGAAGTGGAGGGAGAGGGAAGGGGGAGGGGCCAACATCATTTACAGTAACACTTACCCACAGGAAGAATAAAACAAGGAAATGAGGAAGGGTTTGAATACCAGAATATGAAAGTAAGACTGGATAAGCAGTCTTTTATCAGAATGTAAATTTTAACAAAAATGGAATAGATGTGGCTAATGGAAGTAGATGTTATGCTAGTACATGCTACAGAAAGCAACCTAGATGAAAAACGATGAATAAGAAATCATAGTAATGGAAAAAGACACAAACAACATAGAACAGAAAAAGGTAATTAGGAGAAGGAGCAGCCATGAGCCAGGAGGGTCAGGGGCAGAAGTGCGTCACCACATCACTTGTAACTCTGCTCCCTTCTCTATACACAGGGAGAGCAAATACCAACTAAAGAATAAAAGCCATGAAAATCAGCAAATGAGACAAATGCAAAATGTAGCATTTACACTAAACTGTGAACAAATACTAGCATTTAGAATACAATGCACATGGGCTTATTAACGTGTGTGGTGTGGAGGGCTGAGAATTGATCTTGGGCCTTGTACATGTTAGACAAGAGTTCTACCGCTAAGCTGCAGTAAATGCCACATCCAAATTTTCTTAAAAAACTAGCAAAACATGTAGAATGACTTTGGGGGGGTTGAGAGTTTTCACATTCTTGACAACTAAAATAAGTAAAAATAGAGGATCATGACTTTAATAATAAGATGTGTCTGGCCTATTTTTAAGCCAAAATGTAGTTAAATAAAACTACCAGTTTTTGCACAGAGCAATGTTTACTTTTGCCCCCACTAAGCGCATCACACTGGCAGCAGATTTTCACATCAACTAAACATCAAAAACCTATATATAAATATCATTGCACTCTATAAAATTCTTCTCTTAATCATACTTAGATGTAAGAAAAATACTATACAGAAGATATACTAGAACTAGAGATATGGTTCCAAGGATTAAGAGCACTGGCTACTCCTGTAAAGGACCTGGGATTGATCCCCAGAACCAACATGGATGCTCATGAGCACCTGTAACTCCAGTTATAGGGTATCCAACACCCCCTTCTGGCCTCCACAGGCAACAGGCATGCATGAAATCCACATACATACATGCAGACACATACGCATAAAATAAGTAATTTTGAAAATAGAGTCTAGAGAGATGGCCTTGAAGTTAAGAACACGTTGTTCTTACAGAGGACCTGAGTTTAATTCCCATTTCCCACAGGATAATTTACAATTATAATAATCCATAACTCCAATTCTAGAAAATCTGAAGCATTCTCTAACCTCACAGGCACCAGAGGCCAAGAATGTTCTGTCTACATTCATATGCATAAAATAAACAAATATTGTTTAAATAATAATTTTCAAAGCAACGGTCTACAACTCAACAAATAAAACTCTGCTCTCATGGAACAACTTTATTAACAAACAACTTTATTGACTTTATTCATTATCTGCTCCTTAAAATATGAAATGTACAGTAATGTGTTCATAATACGAAAAGATAAACCTTGCCCATTCAGAACGTTAATCCTAAGTCAGAGCCAGACAATGGGAACTAGGCTTTCAACTCAGTCAGTTTCTTTGGTCAAGGTAATTTAAACCCTGCTATACCATGGCCAACATCTGCCAGTAGAGGATAAGGAAGAGACTCGCTTCAAATTATTAATCTTGAAGATTCAAAAAACTAAAAGCAACATAAGTCCAGATGCAACAATTTCAAAGGCAATTTTTATGTGGGAGTTGACAATTCAGAATAATTCAATGACGTCATAGTAGAAACTCTAAGACACAGAGTTCACACGGACCTACAATCTTCCTACAGAAAGACAAGAAAAAGCAGCCAAATAATTACAAGCTACATTAATATTGAAGTTATTCAATAGCATATACCATTTCATTAAATTTCACCATAAGAAAACTATGAGGTTACTTCAAAGTGAAGTCCAGTTTTATAACAGTTAATTTAAAAATGTTCCTACCTCATTGTTTTATGCATTTTTCAACCAGGTCTATTTGAGAAATAACTACTTATAACTAAGGAAGAGGTCATTAATAAAATTTCAGAAGACTGAGAGTAAGATATTAACTACTGGAAAAAAGAAAACATACATAGCACAGGACCTTCTGTTTGTGACTAAATTATAGAACTAATGTTCCTGAAAGATCACTTCACCTTTTAAAGCATGACTCTGTAAAAGGTAAAATTTATAGCAATTAAAGCTAATGAAGAAATGCAGCATAGCCTGCTTATGTTCAGGAACTAATGGGTCCACTGAGCATTTGTGAGATTATTTAGCCATCAGTGATAATGAATTGACACTGTCAGCAATGTTAATGTACCAATGCTCTCCAGCGTCAGGAGTAAGAACCAGTCCCTACTTTTTGTTTTGTTTTCTACTTTAACTTTTGTTACTCTCCTGCACCTAACACATGAAACGTAAACAACCAAAGACAGTAGCTCATGGTTCATTACTACTCTATTCAACCTTACTGACCAATCCTCCTCAGTTTTCTCAACTTCCTCGGAGCTTCTGGCTTTATTGCAAGGCTCTAGACCCTACTAATTATTATGTGTGACTTTTAGACTGGACTTATTTTTAGAAAGAAAGAGAATTATAATTACACAGGAGGAGAAATTTAAAGCCTAACTGTAAGTCTAAACGTTACATTAAATCTAAAATCTAGTATGTTTTATCCACATACCCCTCATGCACAGACAGACAGACAGACAGACAGAGACAGACAGAGAGACAGACAGACACACACACACACACACTACAATGAAGCTGTCTGTTGCAAACATAAGATTCAATACACTCATATTTACTTACATTCTATATCTTGATCAAATATATGAACTACTAGTACATTTCATCTGAGTACTGCAAGCAATCAGCTAAGGAAAGGTATATTGTTCAAATTATAATTTAAACCCAATTAATTATAAACTGTTTCTGATACTATGTATGTAAAATATGATTCTCTGGAAAAGTTTCTTTTTCTCTTTCCAATATTATTACCCTAAATTTAAAAATGGATTAAAAAAATAGATTTCAAGTAACCTAATATGTAAAATAAAATAATTTTTACTTATTTCCCACAAATGGGAAAGAAACTATTTCCTGCTTCCTAATGGCACATCTTCACTGGAGTCCTGATCATCTCCTATAACTCAGAGACTAACAACAGTAAGTGAGATATCTTTTAAAATTACAAGACCTATAGAAATTAAAATGGACCATTTGGGACCTGACCCTGGCAGCTAAACTCAGTAGTAACAAAACTCATTCTCAAACTGATCAGGAGTGGCTCCCGGGCAAAGGCCCATCTTCATTTACTTTAGCTGCAAGTCACTGAACCATCAATTTGGCCAATGAATAAATCACAGACCATGGTTGATAAAACTGCTTGCAAAGTTATTTATAAAACTGTATTAAGGGTCAAAAAATGAAACTGTATTCTGGGAAAATGTATTGTCCAATAAAAAGCAGAACTGTTCCTGACTTGAAGGCTATTTACATGGTCATGTAGACCTGAAGAGCCTTCTACATAAGCATAGTATTGGACCTATGAATTTCAGATTTCTTAAGTTTCACATAAAGTATTTTATATGATGTACTTATTAGTTAATTTCTCTAGCATAATAACATTAAGATATATTTTAAAAAGAAGGAGTGTATTAAAATCCACCTCGGAATGTCCTGTGATACACCATATATGTCATAGCATTTTAAAACCTTTTAAACATTTCTGCTAAATTAATTAGTTTTACATTAAGGTAGCTCAGTGCTTTCTATTAAATGTAACATATCTGAATGACAATTAAACATTGTGAATGACTCTACAAAGAATCATGAGCTAAAAAAGGAAACTAGTTTTGAAATCACACCACTTTACCACATCATCCCTCAAATGATCAGTAACCAGGCATCTGAAATTAAATCTTTTGGTTTTCCTTGTAGAATATGTCCAATGGATCCAAAAAAACATTAATGTGATTAAATTGAGGCAGTATAGCAGAAGGAAAAGAAACATACATATGCACTCCTAAAGCTATATTATCTGGGGGGATTTTTTGTCTTTAAATGGAATTTATAGTTCTCTCTGGCAATGTGAATGAACATCCTATAATTTAGTCAATTTACAGATTACAGGTTCAAATTGACCTTGTAGCCCATAAAATTGCTCATCTTCAGCACAGGATTAGAAGTGGGAGAAGAATGTCATAACTGTATTTAAGAAATTTACCATAACAAAGGAAAGGAGGATACGCACGCATAATTTTCGCCACTCTTACTCAGATCAGTTTTGAATTCTCAAACAAAAGCTGTCCCGCACACAGCTCCTGGCTCACACAGCAGAGGTGCCTTATTTACTCACCCACAGACGTGACACTTGTACTCCCTCATCCCAAGGTGCCTTTTCACATGGTTTCTGGCATCTCCAAGCTGAGCTGTTGCAAAATGGCATATCTTGCACTTGAATGGTTTTGATCCTGAGTAAATTTAACATAAAAATAAGATTTGGACTTTAATCACACATTACTGATTAGATTTTTAACTGTGGAAGGCAAGCTAAATCTTAAGTAATACTACCTTCAGTCTAGTTAAGAACTGCTGTCCCCAAAATGAAACACATGCATTCATTTGTAACTTTCTTGATCCCATCTTATCTCACCCATACAATTTTCATGTTTTAGTGAGTCTTCCCAATTCTCAATTATATTTCTAAGATGTAAAGTCAAAAGTTGAATTTCACTAGACAGTTTAAATGAGATAGATAATGTTAAATATTTTCCATACAACTGACAAAAATATTTCTTGTAGTATTCTATGTACTAATGGAACATTTTTTAAATTTTAATTTTATTTTTCATTGAAAAAGGAAGTAAAAACATCTTATGATAAAATTAAAGATTTACATGGAAAATGTTTCTGACAAAATTGAAGAACATATAGAAAAACACATTAAGATTGACAATTTTCATGGAAAATTAAAGAGTGAAATGG
Organism: Tokudaia tokunoshimensis; assembly: GCA_036184795.1. Taxonomy (NCBI): domain Eukaryota; kingdom Metazoa; phylum Chordata; class Mammalia; order Rodentia; family Muridae; genus Tokudaia; species Tokudaia tokunoshimensis. The sequence goes on from BTHU01000017.1 coordinate 62,368,549, forward strand.
AAGACATAAAAAACATTGCTAAATTAATTGATAAAAGAAGTAGAAACATTTTATGAGATAGCTGAAGATTTACATGGAAAATATTTCTGACAAAATTGTAGAAAATATAAAATAACATGTTAAAACTGAAGTTTATCGTGGAAAACTACAGATAAAATGGTAGGCATAAAAATATTTCTAAGTTGATTGAAAGTGGAATTACAAACATTTTCTGATAAAATTGAAGATTTACATGGAAAATATCTCTAATAAAATTGAAGAAATATATAGAAAAACACAAAAACATAAATATAAACAAAATTACTGGTGTGTACAGTATATCACTGAGGATATTTCTCAGTGCTCATCCACTTTCTTCAGATTTCTCCAGCTGTGAATTCACTTGCACAAAAACAGCAGTACAAATGTCCTGTCCCTGACCTCAATGAGTCGCCGTATTAAATGTCACTACATCTTCACAGACATAAGACACAGCACATGACTGCCTTGCTCTTGTCATCATGTCACAGTCTGTAGTGAATCACAAACCACAAGGGTCAACATCTTGGTTACTGAGCTCACTAACAAATACTTCAACACAAGAGCATAAGTAACAACAACAACACAACATGTTTTAATTAATTAATTAGAAAGGAATGAGATTAAACTATACTCCAAAGCAAAACAAAGCCTTTCAGAATTGCTAGCACCACTGTGAATAATGGGAAAGACATCATTCTTTAATCAGTCGCACATTAATGAGAGTAACAATCTCCTAAAAACATATGCACAGACTGTCTTCCAGTAACAATCTCCTAAACACATATGTACAGACTGTCTTCCAGTAGCAATCTCCTAAACACATATGTACAGACTGTCTTCCAGTAACAATCTCCTAAACACATATGTACAGACTGTCTTCCAGTAGCAATCTCCTAAACACATATGTACAGACTGTCTTCCAGTAACAGTCTCCTAAACACATATGTACAGACTGTCTTCCAGTAGCAATCTCCTAAACACATATGTACAGACTGTCTTCCAGTAACAGTCTCCTAAACACATATGTACAGACTGTCTTCCAGTAACAGTCTCCTAAACACATATGTACAGACTGTCTTCCAGTAGCAATCTCCTAAACACATATGCACAGACTGTCTTCCAGTAGCAATCTCCTAAACACATATGTACAGACTGTCTTCCAATCTCCTAAACACATATGTACAGACTGTCTTCCAGTAACAGTCTCCTAAACACATATGTACAGACTGTCTTCCAGTAACAGTCTCCTAAACACATATGTACAGACTGTCTTCCAGTAGCAATCTCCTAAACACATATGCACAGACTGTCTTCCAGTAGCAATCTCCTAAACACATATGTACAGACTGTCTTCCAATCTCCTAAACACATATGTACAGACTGTCTTCCAGTAGCAATCTCCTAAACACATATGTACAGACTGTCTTCCAGTAGCAATCTCCTAAACACATATGTACAGACTGTCTTCCAGTAACAATCTCCTAAACACATATGTACAGACTGTCTTCCAGTAACAATCTCCTAAACACATATGTACAGACTGTCTTCCAATCTCCTAAACACATATGTACAGACTGTCTTCCAGTAGCAATCTCCTAAACACATATGTACAGACTGTCTTCCAGTAACAATGTCCTAAACACATATGTACAGACTGTCTTCCAGTAGCAATCTCCTAAACACATATGTACAGACTGTCTTCCAGTAGCAATCTCCTAAACACATATGTACAGACTGTCTTCCAGTAGCAATCTCCTAAACACATATGTACAGACTGTCTTCCAGTAACAATGTCCTAAACACATATGTACAGACTGTCTTCCAGTAACAATCTCCTAAACACATATATACAGACTGTCTTCCAGTAGCAATCTCCTAAACACATTATGTACAGACTGTCTTCCAGTAACAATCTCCTAAACACATATGTACAGACTGTCTTCCAGTAACAGTCTCCTAAACACATATGTACAGACTGTCTTCCAGTAACAATGTCCTAAACACATATGTACAGACTGTCTTCCAGTAACAATCTCCTAAACACGTATGTACAGACTGTCTTCCAGTAGCAATCTCCTAAACACATATGTACAGACTGTCTTCCAGTAACAATCTCCTAAACACATATGTACAGACTGTCTTCCAGTAACAGTCTCCTAAACACATATGTACAGACTGTCTTCCAGTAACAGTCTCCTAAACACATATGTACAGACTGTCTTCCAGTAACAGTCTCCTAAAAACATATGTACAGACTGTCTTCCAGTTTTCTAAGTACTGCCACATCTTGAAAGAAATCAAAATAATAAAGACCACAGCTTAAAATCATTACAATATTTCTGTATCATGATTAGTGTGTAATTTGGAAATTAACTCTTCCAATATGGTAAGAGTATGAAACATGTAAATTTCAAAAGTTACAGAGTACAAATAAAAAAGAGATCAATAAACTTTTGTGGAGTCCTGCAAGGAAGGGGAAAAAAAAAAGCTTGAAACTAAAGCACTCAAGAAAAAAAAAATACTCTCTTAAATTTGAATTTAGTTCTTAAAGGTGATCAAAAACATGAAGCATTTCATTTTAACCTTCCAACATAAATTTAAGAAAAAAGTCAACAAAAGTCAACAGCACTGCGTGGCAGACAAGGCTGAGCACTTCCCTTCCAGCGACAATGAAGCAGACCTCACAGGGCTTCACTTCCATGGTCAGAAAGAAGGAGGTGTCAAATATATCCAACACCTGAATGGCTCTATCTAGTAACACTTATATGTTTGAATATCAAGAGCAGGTTGGGATTCTAGCTTACAGCAATAACATTCTAGCAATCATTTTGGAAACTATTTTTTAATAATTTATTTAAATGATCCAGATAAAATTAAGCCCATCAGCACTTTGAAACATATGAGAGACAGAACCCCATAATGGAATTTTGGAAAAATAAGAATCAACCTGCCTGTGGTTTCAGTTGTAGTGCTTTTTCAAGGACAACTTGGAAACTATTAATAAACAATAGTATCAAGACCTGAAACAAAAAGGATAAAACTTCCCCAACATTTATCTGCAAGATGACTTGGAGATGCAGATATAAACACCTGGTGGCTCTGAAAGCCCCCAAATTCTGACTAGGCCTGCTCAGGTGGCACTAATGCAACAGTGAGCAGCACAGAAATGCCTGTGCTTTTAATTTGCTGTGCACAGCTCTGAGGAAGTCCCTCCTTAAGTCTCAGGGCTCACTGGTGCAGTGCATGGACCCCACACAAATCAGGAATTTTGTAAGCTGCTGCACAGAGAAGGTCAGGGAGACCTCACAGCTGACACTCATGGTGCTAGCAGGCTGTCTAAAGTGTCCTTCCTATGCCATCAGCATTCAAGGACCTACTAAGCTAAGGCCTCTCTGTGAGAAAAGGAAGACTTTCCTTTTACTTCCTTAAAGATAGTATTTTGTTCTTACACTTGCCATATGACACACATTATAAAATGGGTCTACACATGTTTATATCACAAAACCTATGTTTCTAAATTTGCCTTTCTCTCAGGTATATTGGAGTATTAAAAATATCCAGGATTATCTTAAGTAATTCTATCCCTTGGAGCAGAACTACCCTCAGAAGATTTTGTTTTTTAATTTTAATTTGGACTGTAAGATTTATGAAGAAGAAAACCACTAAAGTGACCTTAACTTTCTGATGTCTGATTATTTACTAAAACAAATTTAAAGACTTGAAACCTCAGTGTTCGCTCATACCTAAAGGTCACACTTCTGCTGCATTCTTACTGCTACGTGCACACACACACATGTGGCATGCAAATTCAGAAGGAAGGACAGGAGCCTGTAGATCTTAGAGGGAGAAGTAATGCAGATGCCTGTTTTTCATGGAGACCGTGGAGACCATGGAAATCATGCAATGCTTGCTGACTGTAGCGTAAACCCCAGTTCTTCCTAAGCATTTGAACATTCACTCACTTGCTCTTTCACTTATTCACACCCACCCAACTCTGAACACCAACTGTGTATGTGCAGAGTAAGTGGTGAATGAAGTCAGTCCCTTTCCACTGTGCTCAGTCTGCAAATTAACTTGGTGAACTATATAATTTCTATACCATTACATACTGAGTTGCAGACACCCAGCACTAACTTAAGAGTTTTTAGTGAATTTGCACACAACACCATACGTACCCATATATAAATATTTTCCAAAGGGCATAAGGGACCAAAATACTATGAACACAAAATACTATGAACTATGAATGGCTTTCTGATATCTTGAGGCTTAAGTATCTTTTCCATGTGCTGTGACATAAAATACAGAATACTGCACAAGAGATAACATCCTGCTCCATGGGCTCTTATACTGCAAGGTAATCAAGCTGAGCACCTCAGAGCACAAACGCACAAGAAGCAATATGCTTTCTGCTTACAGTTCTTGATAATAAAAACTCATTTCTTAAGAATGCTGCTTGTATCACACTAACAATAATTAGACCAGGTTACATAAAACATACACAAATTCCAAATTTGGAAATGGGTTGGAGGAGCGAGCCATTTCCAGCTAAGCAGGACTAGCAGCCCTGTATTACTAGATGGATTTCATAGATAGAAGCAAAGCACCAGAGAGTTGTCCACTTAAAGATATCCCAGAAAAAAAAAACAAAACAGAATGAAATTAAATCTGAAGACCAACTCCCCCCAAAAAGTGACTCAGGAAGGATGTGCTCTGCAGCGCTTCAGAGCATGCAAAAAATGTACTTTCTGCTAAGACCAACAGAAGATATTATAGAAAAAAGCATGCTAACTTTTCCTAAATGTTACAATCAATGATGTAACTTATATAAGTAGGGTTACTCTGCCACATATTGATAGTTACCTCACTTTCACATCCACATTAACTTGATTTTAAATGCAATTAATACATATAGTCAAGGAAGACTAATGGACTACATTCTGCACTTAACCTGGTAGACATTTTCAAATGGCACAAGTGACCAGTGCAAACCTATTCTGCATTGTAAACGACTAAATAAATCTTAATGGATTAAGAATGATCAGCTATCAACACACAAGGGAAATTAAGTGCTGAAATGCCTACATTGATTATTTTAAATTATTAGCCTTACTCTATTCTTGAATTTGTATGCTTTTAGTGAGCTTTAACACATTTACAAGACTTATTGACTATAATTACAAGAGAATTCAAGTAATGGACACATCAATTATAAGCAACATGTCTTGACCGGACAGTTGCATAAAGAATTCTAAAAAGAGCTCCATTAGCATCTTCCTCTCAGTTTTATTCAGCTTTATCTGACTTAAGAGGGAATGTTAAGAAGAATGTACTTTTTATGCATAAGAGCATCGTGGTACCTAAGACCGTGTCATGTCAGCGTGTGAGAAGCAACAACAGAGGTACTGACCACACAAAGCAGTAAGCACCTAAATGCTCTCCAGATGGCCCACAGCGTGTGACTAGTAGAGAGCAGGCCCACACAAGCATGAAAATGTTATATTTACCTCAACTAATCTTGTGTGCCTTTTCCTGTTACTTTCTTCAAGGAAAAATTTAGATCTTTAATCATCATCAATTACTGATAATGCTCTATCTTTCTCCTTGTAACCAGTTTCAAAAACTACAGGAATTTAAAGTATAGATTTAATAATATGCCATTATTTAAAAGTACAGTAAAATAAACCTTACAGTTTTAATGAAAATATGTTCTTTGAAATGTGAATTTATTATTCAAATCCACTCATAAATTCAACCATGTAGACAGAACTTGTCTAAGCAGTGCACAATGATTTAGAAAAGCTGTCTATTTAAAATAAAGAATGTATGGCAGGTTTATAGAAACACTGCACTGAATTTTTACATAAATTTACAACAGTAGCTTATGCATTTTTCACCAAATATATATATTTTTAAAAATTTATTCCCAAACTAAACATTAACATGGAATGTTCAATGTATCCGAGTATAGACCCTAAATCAGGTGTTTCCTCAAATAAAACCAAATTCCAACACATATTAAGGAAATAATGTTCACAAATTCTGATCCTTGAAAGTAGATTCTTACTGCTGAGAGTCACACTTGTAGATACCTGTTATTACTACCTGTTATTAAACATGTTTAAATTAGTAATATCTTAAGAATTTCATTAAGGGGCAGGAAAGATGGCTCAGAAGTTTAAAACCCGGGTTTCTCTTCCACAGGAGGACCCAGGTTAGATTCCCAGGGGAATCCAATGCCCTCTTCTGGCTTCCATGGGTACTGCATGCATGTGGTACATAGACATACATGCAAGCAAAACACATTAAAAATAAAAGTTAAAAAATTTCAGGCATGTCTTAAAACTAAAGAATTTTATTAAAGGCTAAAAAGATCCTTAATATGTTCTCCAAAACCACAAAGTGTTATTTAATATATACTCTGGAAAACCAAATAATTAGGGCAAATGAAAACCCAAAAAACATGGGAGTTTTACAAAGGTATGAGACAGTGCTTTTTGGCAGAAGTAAAAGAAATGTGTCCACTAATCTGCCTTTAGAATTGTTACAGTTGAATTACCTTTGGAAACATCAAGTGTCAACACTTCTCAGATATAAGCAGAGCATCACACAAACAAATGTGAATCAGGTAGAACCCACAAGCAAATTCAAGTAGAGCTCACACTTGGTTGGACCTAAAGTCCAAACTTCATTATTCTTTTGCACTTCATAGGAAAACAGGGGCTTGCTGCAAGGGTTACCTACCTGTATGAGTCCGAATGTGAGCCAGAAAGGCCATGGAATTGCTACTCCGACACATCTTCCCACAATACTTGCAGACATTCCCCTGGTTTTCTTCTCTCTCCCGATTGATCTGCTCAGTGTCTTCCACTATGTACTTATTTACCTCCCGTAGCAATTCCTCATGTTGTCCTTTAATATGCAGAAATAAATTCTGTTCAGAATCAAAGGGTTCTGTACACTTGACACATTTGAAGGTGGCCCCTCCCTCCGGAAGCTCTTCCACACTGGCCTGTTCATTTCTCATATGACCAGCACTAGCCAAATGTTGGTGAAGGTTGCTCTCAGTATAGAAGGATTTTCCACATAGCAAACAATGAAAGTGCTTCTCTTTGGTAGGATGCTTCATGGCTATATGAACATTCAGGCCACTCAGTCCATCTGCTAAGAAACCACAATCATCACATCGGATTCGTGTGGACTCTCCAAAAGAACTACCTTCAACTTTCTTCTTCTTCAACCCCTGAGCACAGTCTTTCAGGGGCAACTCATTTACTCTTCCCCCTGTCACCATCATACCCTCTTCTGGCTGTTCTACCAACTCACCATCTTCAGTTTTTATTCTAATTATGGAAGAATCAAACCTGCCAAAACTGTACATCGTTTGCTCTTTGTCATCAATACTTATTATAGTTTCATAAACATCATTACTATCAGCTGTGCCAAGAGAGGTTGGGTCATCCTCTTCCAAAATGACTTCAGCTTCATGTTGTGAATTCATCAGGATTTCCTTCTTCTCAAGAATAGGATTTTTTTGCACATCTTTTAAATCTTCTGAAATCTGTTCACATCCAACCTTGTTCTGGACACCACCATCCAGATCCAGTTGTTCCCTTGTTGTTTTCATCACCACAGATTCAGCTGAATGGCCCCCATCCAGGTCTCCAGGGCAGGGGGACTTGTCAAGAACTTTCCCTTCACTATCATCCATGCTGCCTCCCTCATCTTCACAGTGTGTACTTGTACCACCACCATCATCCAACACGTCATGGTTTTTCTTTGCTGTCTCACAATCCACAGCAGAGCTCACTAGGTTTTCACTTTGAAGACAGCCTGGAGAGCTGAAGTTAGAGGGAGTGTTAAGGGACACTATCTCCCTGGGTTTCATACTTTTGTCCTTAACAAGGGGCTGGTGCAAGGTCTCACAGAAGGAGTGATCTTCACTAAAATTAGATTCTTGCTCATTCACAACTGCCACTGGATCAGGAGCACAAAGTACTTTAGACAAAGCTAAATTAGTATTAACATCTAAAATAGAACATTCTGCAGTGTTTCTAGACTGGGGAGTACCAGATGATTGGTGTGAATTTATTTGAAATTCCTCAGAATTTTGTGAATGCTCCTCCTCGGGTATAGTGATGTTCTTGGATATTTCTGAAGAGCCTGCTTCCAAATTAGAAGAGCTGAGGTAAGACTGCCTTTTCATTTTATGCTTCTCTGTTGCAGCATGCCTAGTCATCTCTCTTCGAGTCACTGCATAGTAATCACAGGCCATGCAATAAAACTCAAACTCTTTAGTATGCTTCCGTTTCACATGCAGCTCTAGCGAAGCAGCAGAGTGAGCACTGAACTCACAGTGTAGACATTTATTGTCACTTGAACCTGTAACATCTCTCTGAGAGCATGCGTCATCATGCTGTAGAAGGTCCTCTGTCTCTAGAGGCATCTGTCCCTTTTTATCAGAGAGTTGACTGCTAACTTCTCCATCTACAGAATGAAATACATTTCCAGTTTCAACATCACCTGCATTCCCATTATCTACCACTGCCTTTTCTAAAGTAGATGTGTCTGACTTAGTTGATTTGTTAGCCTGTTCATCACAAATAGTCATTGCTAGAGGGGTATTCTTCTTACATGCTTCAAGATTACCCCCTTCTGGGCCAACAATTATATCTGAACTTTGTTTGCCATTTGCTTCTATTTCTACACGTCCTTTATGTTTCTTGGTGGCACAATGACGTTCCATATCTCCTTTAGTTACAGTATAATACTTACATACTTTGCACAAATAACTATACTGGTGACTGTGTTTACGCCTGATGTGCACAGTCAAATTTGTAATACTAGAGGCCAAAAGTCCACAGTGTGAACAAGTCCGAGAAATGCTGCCTTTGGGCCTCCCTCTCTTTGGAGTAGTAGCTAAGCCTAATTCATCCTCTTTGGTGATGACACCAGATTGTGACAGTTCCTTAGGTGTTAGCATACTCTGTTCACATTGAGAATGTTCCTCTGATCGCACACCAGCATGTCCTTCGGGTCTTCCACTTCCAGAAACATTGGACTCTTCTTTTTTATCATTTACACCTATACATACTCTTTCAATGCACTCTTCAAAACTTAAACCAATATTGTTTTTCTTAGCATTTTCAAGATGTTTGCTTCTTTTAATGTGCTTCTCCATTCCCTCCTTGCTCAATGAATAAAGATTACATGCTTTACAAAGAAAGTGATAGTCCTGACCATGCCGAAGCTTTATGTGTCTCGTAAGGACGGTGGAAGACCTCGTTTTATAAAAACACTTCTTACACTGAAACTGAGGCTTATTTGAATGCCTTGCTTCATTTCCGTGGCTTGCCCTGGACTCAGCAGGTTCTTCCTGAGCTGCCTTCCCTGAGTCTTCTCTAGAATCTGCCATGTTTTCTGATTCTAAAATACTTAAAGGTAAAACAGAATCACTACTCAATAATGAAGTGGTCTTTGGTTGAACCACTAAACTATTATGTGTCTCTGTTGCTCTGTGTTCTTCCACATCTTTTTCAGACAAGAACAGATTACAAGAGGTGCAGAAAAAGTCCATGGCATGCTTCTCCTTCATATGGTCTCTAAGACTCGTTTCATTCAAGGAAATAAAGGAACAACACTGACAGTTAAGGACAGGTGTCATTTGCTGATGCTGATTACTGTGCAAGTGTTCTTCCAAGTCTCTCCTTGATGGACTAGAAAAGTCACAAGTCTGACAATGAAACTGCATCTCTCTTCCATGGCACTTTTTAACGTGAATTTCGAAGTCTGTCTTGTTTGCAGCTATCTGACCACACTCTGTACAGGTACACTGTATAGAGAGCTGGTGGCCAGCTGGCTTTACTGGCAGGGAGCCCAGCCGTGTGGAGCCTGAAAGACAGAAGGCTGTCTTGTCCTGCATCACTTCTGGCTTGTCTGAGGTAGTCACAGACAGACTTTGAACATCTTTGCTCATTTGTATTTGTTCCAGCACTGGCTGTGCATTTGTTTTCATCTGTGTTCGAAAGTGTTTCATATACATCCTGTGAGTTTCGTTTGTACCCCTTTTATTAATTCCTAGAAGATTAAACCTTTTCTTTCCCTGGCCCTTTAAAGTAAAAGCACCACTTCGTCTGCGAAAGCTATTACCCAACATCAGAAGGTTTCGCTCAGATCTTGGCCTTGAGGTGGTACTGATACTGACATGCGCCGTCTGTGGGGCATTTTTAGTGGATTCTGATTTATTTAAAAGACCCTCTGAGCTTATTAATCCCCCTAGCTGTTTGTTCTGATTTTCAGGATTTTGAGCTACACCAAAACTAACATTTTCCTCAACTACATCTGTTTTCCCTGATGAGATTTTCATAGATGGCACCATTTCAACAAGGAGCTCACTACTACCAGCACTGTCTTCAGAAGGGGTTCCTCTGCAGTCTTTAAACTTGTTCCCAGTACTCTGTACTCCTTTTGAATCCCCATTCTTTGCTATTGGTTTAGAAGCTCTTGGTTTTGTTCTAGCATTTTTTGTTCCCATGACACAAGTTTTTTTAGGAAAAGATTGTTTTGTTAAGATCTGTACAAATCCTCCACGAGCAGCAAGGTTCTGGCGACGAAGGTGTGTTTTGCCAAGAAAATGTGCATTCAACAGGTTTTCTTCAGCACACTGAAAGCCACAGAGATCACAGGAAAAGACTTTCTGTGACCTATGAGTATGTCTGACATGCACATGAGGAGATGAGCTGCCCTCTGCTCTGTGGCTACAGTGGCAGCAGGTACGTTCCTTCGCCTGCTCCACATGACATTCCACATGCTTTTCCAAAGCAGAGCAAGAGGGAAATGAACACACGCCACACCCAAGTCCTGTCTCTACACTTCCAAAGCTACAACTAATGCTCATTTCTTCTGGAGGAAAAGGAGTGTGTCTTTCAGGAACAGGGGAAAACATTTCCTGAGCAGGCTTTTTCACTTCATCTACTTTCAGAGGAAGAGTATCAGATGTGCTAAAATCACAGGATGGGGAGAAAACACTGGGAAGGGCTCTGCCTCCTTCTGAGCAGCGTGCTAGAAAGGCCTCCTTTCCCTTTTTAGCCAAATGGACATTAGCTTCCACAGTGCCCAAGCCACAGGCACCCTGCTCTCTTGTCTCAGGCTCCACTGCCTCTGTTCTCAGTCGTTTGGGAGCATGTTCACTTCTGTCTTCCTCTGCAGGAATACCATCTGAGTTGAACGATTCTGAAAAAACTCTTTTGCTCATAAAATTCTCAGAGTCATCAGATACAGGCCCACAATGGTCATCACAAGATGAAACACTCCTCGGATCTTTTGCTCCCTTAACACTTTCATCCTCATCATTTTCATGTTTGTTCTCAGAATCCATTCTCATTAAAGTTCTGATGATATTTCTTCTATCAGAGTTGGATCTAACTGGAGCTTACAACCTGTGAAATAAACAGACATGGTATTAAAGCTTTGAACAAAGAAAATACAAAACTCTTACTCTGGACCTGAGGGAGAAAAACATGATGAAATTAATCTTCATACTTGACTGAATCTGACCACAAGTATAAGTTCTATAGGCAATCTTGCTGTATGTGGTGGTTCATACCTGTAATCCCAACAACCAGGACAAGATGACTGTCTTATGATCAAGGTCCCAATCAAGGTTACACAGTGACTACCAGGGCCAAGCCAGGCTACAAAAGGGAAAGAGGAAGAGGAAGAAGAGGAGGAAGAGGTGGAAGAGGAAGCAGCAGCAGCAGCAGCAGCAATCAAATCCATGGACCATTGTTGACTCAAAGCAATACTAAGCATCTTGGTAGGGAAAGTGGGATACTCTTCATCAGCTTCCAAAAGTTTTCACGTTTCAATTCTCTAAAACAGTACAATTTAGATGACTTCTTTTAAAACAAAGAAGCCTTTCTTTTGAACTGCATTTTGGTGAACTCCATTCTATCAAAGAGATGAAAACAAAACCAGTGATCTGAGTCTAGAGGACTTGCCTTCCCTCTGTGGCCACTCAACAAGACCAAATGCATTAGCTTTGCCTCTTCCCCTAAAGCAAAAGCCTTACCAGGACTGTCCTCAGTAGACCTCAAGTGACACCACACATATTCGAATCACAGATCACCACTTATCCTAAGTCTTTGCCAGTGAAAGTCCTACTCTTCCAGGTAGCAATCAACTTTCTTATCTCATAGTCATTTTTGTGTTGTCTGAAGATTAACAGTAAAGGGAAATGTCAGTGGTACTAAATTAATGGAGTAAGTTTTGGAGAAGAAGGGAATTATCCTGAATAAAATGCCTTAAAATCAATATTATTGATTTTATTTTTTATGATAGTTAATTAAATTAACACATATCATTTTCCATTTATTTTATACTATAATTGAAACTTTTAGCCAAATGATATTTTATTTGATGTTAATAAAAAGTCATCTATATGTTATAGTCTCAAACAGAATGACATTTTTCACTATTTATCTACTTTTTTCATAAATGACAAATAAAAACAAATCCTTAAAGTAGAAAACAAAAAATAATATCTAAGGCAAAAAAATAATATCTAAGACAAGAATCAAATAAATAAATAATAGAAGAAAAAAGTCAGACCTTTTTCTAAGCTAAAAGCCTCCCAGGACACTATGCTATAAAAGTCACCAATTAGAAAGTGTAACAAGAACTCTGGAACGGGACTGTTTTTTTAATCATATATCTGATAAAATATTTGCTCCTAGACTATTCAAAGAACTCTTACAACAATTCCAAAATAAACAAAGAATATGGTTATAAATTTCTCCAAGGGAAATACAAAAATGGCCAACAGCACATGAAATAAAAAAAATAGTAATAATACATCATTAGCTCTTAGAGAAATGCAGTCAGGACCACAATGATGTGCTGTTCTCCAGCTTCTAGAATAGATACGAACAAAAGTTAGATCAAAATGAAATTCTGCCACAAGAGCCTGAAGCACAGCACCAGAAAGTTCAAAGCATGACGGCCACTTGAGTCAAGCAAGGCCAGTCTGAGCAGCACAGCAAGACTTTGTCTTAAAAATACAAAAGCTAATAACAACAAATGTTAATGAGGGTATGGAGCAACCAAAACCTTCCCACACTGCTAGCTGGGGTAGAAGAAAAACAAACAAGCTCAGGTATCCAGAGGGTGCTTCACATATATCATTGTCAAGATACAAGCTCAGAGTTGGCAAAAATGGCTCAGCAGTTAAAAGCAGTTGGCATCAAACCTAAGCTTGGAATCCACATGATAGGAAAGAAATACCATCATTCTCCAAAAATTGTCCCTCTGACCTCCAGAGGCTGTGACACATATGTACATGAACAAAAGTAGTATTTAAAAGTGGAGAATAAGAGGCAGGACAGTGATGGTGCACACCCTTAATTCCAGAACTCGGGAGGCAGAGGCAGATGGATTTCTGTGCCAGCCTGGTCTACAGAGTAAGTTCCAGGACAGCCAAGGGCTACAGAGTAAGACCTGGTCTCAGGGGAATGAAGGTGGGGGTAAGAGAAGACAAAGCTCTGGAGCTGAGGATACTGCTTAGCAGTAAGTATTGATGACCTGGCATGCAGGAGGCCCTAGACTCAATTCCCAGTACTGTCAAAAATGATTTAAAGATACAGAGCTCTGTCACTCAACATTTCCTAAAGATGTCTCCTGCAAGCCCTTTACAGTCCACTTCCAGAAGCATTCTTCACTGCTCACCAAAGCACACCTCCAGTTACATCCCCAACTACAGGTTAGAATTCTTCCACAGTAGATAGGCAAGTCTGTCCTAGAAGTTCCTGAGAGGACTCATACGTAACAAGGATTGTGGGGGAAGAGGGTCAAGGTATTCTTTGCTGCACTTGTCGGTTCAATGTCACACTAATTGCTGAGTGTGACCAACTGCATAGATACAACAGAACTCTGCTGATGGACATCTCTGATCTATTTATTTTTGTTCCTACTATGATTAAAAATCTTGTCAGCATTCTTATACATGTCTTTTTGCAAATACAGTTTTCATTTCCTTTAAGGAAATACCTAGGGCAGATCTAACTCTATGAGAAACTGACTGATTTCAAAAGTAGTTGTACTAAACTGCCACATGTCATGTGTGAGATCCCACAAGGAATATATGTCCATCTTTTAAATTCAGTCATACTAGTGGGTGTGTACAGCAGTGACAGCTCATGTGCTTTGTTGGTCTTTTGCTCATTTCTTAAATTGGTTCTTTCTTTTTCTTATTGAGCAGTAGAATTTTCACGTGAATTCTAAATGTGAAAATTGTCAGATATGTTCTATAATATTTTATCCCTTTTCATTTTAATTATTTTTTCATTTTATTATCCATTTTTCATTTTATGATATTTTATATAAAAGAAGCTTTAAACTTTGATGAAATCAATACCTTTCCCATTATGGTTATTTGTGTATATGATTATCTGTTTCTCCAATGCTTGAATGTAAACCATGTTTTATTTTGTTTTATTTTATTCACCCATATATCCCAAAGACCTACAGTATTTCAGGTACTTATATACTACTAAAATGAATAATGGCATACACTTTTAAACCTGGTACTTGAGAGGCAAAAACAGGAGGATCTTTGTGAATTCAAGGCCAGTGTGGTCTTGTAATAGTGAGTTCCAGGACAACCAGCGCTATACAGTAAGACTCAATAGATAATGAGATAGGTAGATTGACAGACAGACAGACAGAGTAAGTGTGTAAGCAATGCTTCCTTGTCACATAAAATAAGTCTTGTACCCAGGCGTTTAAAAATGAAATACGCAATGTCTAGGACATACTTCAAAAACATCCAGGTGAGGAATATAAAGCAAACTGCTGATGATTATTTAAAAGTGAGTAAAGACACACAGAGTTCATTGTATCGTTCTATCAACAGTACACCAAAGAACAGATGGATGTGTATTCAGAGTGCATATCGCACAAATTCATTATCTATTGGAACATTTTCTACTGGAATATAACTGATGTATATAAAGCCACACATGATTGTGAAGATACAAAGTAAGATAAATGAACAAAAATCATACATCCAAGTAGAACATTCAATCTAGTTGAATGGTTTATTGAAATCTTTGAAGAAACTAAATATGCATGGAGTTGGGGGGTGGTCAGAGTTTACTATTTTGAATTAGGTTTGGATATTGTTGCTTTGCTGAGAAGTAGGCAGAAACAGTTAAAAGCTCGATTGGCCAAAGACTGTAGCCAACGTATGGAGCATGAAGGACAGGAAGCTCTGCACAGGCCAGCTTTCTACCACATGGCAGTGGTCAACCCATTCCAGATCACAGTCATCATTTCTGAAAAAAATTAAAACTCAAGGTCAGCACTAGATCCAGGGGCCATCTAGAGGTACAAAGGGTTTGCTGCAGTCATTAAGTTATAAAGTCTAGAATGGAAACAGAGTAGGCAGGAGTGCAGAGTAGTTTTAATAAGTACTTTAAAGTGATGTAAAAAGGATTAAGCGGAAATGAGAGTTTATGCTAATATAGACTTTAAAAATTCATTAGAAAGGTTATTAGAACAAGTATCACATTCCAAGTGGAGATGGGAACAAGATCATCTTCTTTCTTCTTGAAAGATTCAAAGATCACCCGAATACAACCATTAAAGGGCTCATTTTTTCTGAAGCAGATTTTATTCATTCATACAATAAACACTCACTAAAAACTTACTATTATCTGAAAGCACCCTCATTCTCCCAGCAACAAAGTAAAAAAAAAATAAAATAAAATAAAATAAAATATTAGAAGGTGTCCCTCAGCAGAATTTCAAGACTGAAAAACCTAGTATGTATGTATGTGGACTAAGACAGTGGAACCAGGCCCAGAGAGAAGGCTTAGAGGATGCCTGTTACCAAGCCAGACATGATTACAGAGTACAATCTCTAGAACCCACATGATGAGAGGAGGGATGCAAATCCCACAAGATGGCATATTTTTTTTTAGGCAGCAGAATGTATTATTAAAGCCAATCCTCTTGAAGCATTATGCTTCCTAGACCAAGTCATAAATTATCATCTATGCAGACCATCACAAGCACACAGTTATAAGCATGCATATTGGGGCTGAGTATGGCTTAGTGGTGTAACTTGCCTATCATGAGCAATGTTCTGTGTCCAACAACACAGATGAACACACACAGACACACACATACCTTTAAGCATTTGTTCCTGGGTGCGAAAATAAGTTATATATAACACTTTCTTATTAATTTCATCTTACCCATAATTATTAATGAAGCTAATATAATCCAGAAACTAACAAAAATTAAAGTATCTAACTTAGTCATCCCTCACATTTTAAGGGGAAAATACTCTGAAAAGAAAAATAGACTTTTGAAGAACAAAAATAAAGTACATCAATAGCAGTCTTCTGATGACACCTGGTGGCCACTTCTCCCAGAAGTCTCTTGCGGTGATTTGGAGGAACATTTTACGAAGCAGGCTCAAGTGCTCACTGTCCCTCAAGCAGAAACCTGATGTTCTCCTGGCATCCTCACTAGCCTTGTTCACTTGTCACTCATTCCAAGTACAAGTCTTCATTTCTCCGGGTCTTTTGTCTTCTCTGTGGGGTATCATAAAGACAACTCAGCTCTTCCGCTTCCACGGCGTCACTTACACAGAGACAAGGAAGGATTCTTTCCTCCTGAAACACACGGCCACACACATAACTAAGAACTGCAGCAGCCACAGTTGAGTAGAATACGGGAAAGTTCTCTCTCTCAATCTGTCATTTCAAACTAGGCTTCCTGCTGAACGTATATTATGATGGTGTCACCTACCCTAACTTCAAGTCTATTCCTAGAGTCTGTCTATGAAAGCCTTCTACTGCTGATGTGCAGAGTCTCGGGAAACTAGAGGTGCTATGTGTGCCCAGCCTCCAAGCTAGGCCTCTCCTATCAGAAACATCAATTTGGAAAAGAGTTCACAGAATATAGTCTCTGATCCTACAAGGCAAAACAATACTCTTCCAGGAAAATCTCTACAGTTGTGTTATAAAGTTGAATGAATAATTCTGTCAAGAATATATTTAACAAACAAAAATACATTTACTAGGTAACTCTAAGGGTAATTTTTCATAAATGGACATATGAAAGCCTGCCTTCTTCACAGAGAACTAGTTCATGAATACTTGGGTTCCAACAACTCTATCTCCTCACTGTCCTAAGAGACTACGACACAATTCCTCAATTAGAAATACATGAAGCTCTTTATAAAAACTGCCCAAGAATGTATCTGATGGGTTTAAAGGAACCTACAAATTGTTTGTTACTATTTCAAAAGGCTTAGTCCCCTTTCAGCGTGGTGAACTTAGTGACCTGCATCTAAGAAAGCAAGAACACTAAGAGTGCATTCTAGTGTTCTAGGCTCAGTCCCACAGTAGTCATGTTTTCCACCTGTCCCCCTCCCCCAAGGGTCATGACTTCAGGGAGTACCCACCACATACAGCAAGAACACCTGTGCAGCCTGGCAGAGGCCATGGGCAAAAATGTTAATTAAGCCTCTTCCCCAAAGTCAGTGAAAAACTGGAGGCTCCCTCAAACTTCCAAGAAATTACCTTAGTAACAGACTATCTACCCTGAGTCATTAGACCTTCGGATGACAACTCCTACAAAAATCTCACTGTAGCCACAGAAGAAACCTGAAACCAGAGCTACCTAGCCAAGCTCACTCCCTGATACCCGACCCACAGGAAGAGCAGGGTAATAAAGTCACACCTTGGTCATAGGCAATAGATGACTAACATAAAGCCATTCTCTCTGTTTGACTTCTCAAATGAAGATCTGGCACCAGAGCACACCTCCTTTACTGGCATTTGTCAGTTTTCCTTCCTATCTTAACAGGAGGCTTCTGTACTAACACAGCAGTACTGAGGCACACCAGGGGAGAAGGTCCTAATGGTATCAGTCACGTTAAATTCCTTACCAAGGCAGAATTCCTCTCCACTTACTGTAATAAAATCTCTCCTACTACAAACAAATGAGATCTGGTATCCCTTATGACCAAAACCTTAACTAAATCAAGAGTTACTAAAGAATTATCTAATAAATTGATGAGGCAAAGCAACTTTAAGTTTCAGATGCATATAGCATAAAGGAAATATCTTACTATATCCTGAAGAATATACTCATTAGGGATGGAATCATGCTGCCTCTACAATTTACTGAGCCAACAGCTTGCCACAAAGGAAGCAGCAGTAGGAATTCCTTTCTAGGTAGACTCGGAAATTTAGCATGCTCAAACAGGAGGAGCAGCCCATGTGGGGAATGCAGGTCGCTTTCTGTCACTACAACTGACTTTAAGCCGACTGGTATTGGAAAGCATTCAAGCTTAGGGGATATAGAGCCACTCACTCAGCATACAACCTGTGTAAGTGCTACCACTAATATATTAGACATGCCATTTCTAGCTCTATAGAAGGATGAAGAGAAGAGAGGAGGAGGAGGAAGAGGAAGAGGAGGAGGAGGAGGAGGAGGAGGAGGAGGAGGAGGCAGCAACAATGAGGATGACATCAGAGCTGAAAAGATGAATCAAGGATCCAAGTTCAGTTCCTAGCACCTACATCAAGTGAGTCAAAACTCAACATCACATAACTCCAACTCCAAGGAATCCAATGCTTCTATCCCCTGCATAAACCTTGTTGCACAAACTCACATTCAAACACACCTACAGATATGTAATTTAAAAATAAATACTCATACCTTATAAATAAATCTTCAAAGAACCTTGTCCAGACAGAGTCTAAGAACATTTAAAGATAAGCAGGCTAGAACTGCATACTCCCAAGCCTAGGAATCAGAAAAAACTAGAATTCTCACCCAAATTAAACCAGAATTTTCTTTCTATTCCAGAGGAAAACCATGTAAATATTTCAATATCTAATTCAATTTTGCCTGCAAGTTAAAAATTCAAACTTTTTTTTAGTGCTTAATCTAGAATTAAAACAATATTGAAATGCCATAATGATCAGGATCAAAGCTCGGTGACAAAACAGAGCAGGTACACCAGCATCCTACCATCATCCTAAATTCCCATCCTTAGACTACTACCTATGGAAATGGACTGACCACAGTATAGTCACTTGGTAAGCAGATACTATACAATTAGCTCATCCCTCACACCTGCCCTTTGTTAAATCCTTTCACATCTGAAGTACTACTTTCGAAATACATTAAAACAATCCAGTCATTAAATTAACTTGATGACAACTTTATATTGGCTATCTCTGACAAATATGTTTCACACTCAGAAAAGTTCTCCACAAAAAGTTAAAATTTAATCTATCTTTTTAAAGGCATTTTTTAAAATCAATACTTTGGTAGTATTTCCATCTAATTTTTAAGAAAAGAAATTATTGGACCAGAAATAAAAGGGATAAGGTAAAGGCATGATGACTGAGTAAAAAAATGAGAAAACTTCAATGTCATTAAAATCATGAGTTACCAGTGTGTCTCGTGGTATCTGAAAGGTTGTTTTATTATCAGTGTAACTAATCACAATGAAACCATCTCTTACAACTAAAGACATTATAATGAATTTTCTTTACAGCTACAGAGAAATGGGATTTGCTGTTTCACATCAACTAGAACAGGCTGTATAAATTCTTCTTCCTATTTATTGTAAAATATAATTTCATCTATAAAATCAGTCATGAAATATTAAAACTGAAACAACAGAATTTATGTCCTTTACTTAATTTAGTTTAAACGGTCTATTCACTAAAAACAGGTGGAGAGGTTACATGTGATGGAGCCCCTCTTTCCTCATTAAGTTTTCCATTAGACCCTGGATTTTCAAGAATTTATAATGCAGCCATTTAAAAAAAAATCATTCCATGAAAAAAGTTAGACTATGTCCCTTAAATTCTCCCTTCTTCTCTTTCAATAGCAAGATGAAACATATTATGTATGAATGCTGAGGAGAGTGAAAGAGATGGCAGCACAAAATTAAAGAAACATTACTGTGAAATTTTTAGCACTCATGAAAAAGAACACTAAGATACCAAGAGAAGGTCTTTGCTTTTTATCTCAACTGTGCCAAGTCAGCTGGAAGACACAGGGCAGTTTCAGATTCCTGGTTGTAACACGAGAAGGAAGGACTAAGATTCCTAAATTCAATCAAAAATCCCTTGCCAAGATGGACCACTAAGTACTCCAATAGTATATTCTTAGTAATAGGTCTTGTCTCTAATTCAAGCAGGAAATAGGAGGATTTTGAAAATATAAACCTTAGGGACTGTTCCAAAACAAAAGCGGCAGAGGGAGCGGAGCGCTGCACTGCTTAAACCTGTCAGGTCTGGGGGAAGAGACGGGGCACAAAGAGCTGCACAGGGAAAAGACTGGAACCACTAATTTTGGAAGAAATCTGGAAAACACTGTAATTCCAGATGTCAATAAGCTAACACTCCATATAAAACTATCAAGCCTCAAGACATTTGGAATATAAATTATTAGGTACCAAAGATCTAAGTGTTAAGAAAGTATATTTAGAAAGTAGAAAATGTTCAGCATTAAATTTTTAAATGAATATAGTTCTACTCAAGTCCATTTATATAATAAGGTTAATTTTTTCCTCTTAGTGGTAAAATTATAGGTAATTCTTTTCTCCAAATCCTGGCATTTTTTTCTATACTTTCCAAAATATCATTTAGGAAAGGAGTTGACTAAGTATGAAGTTTAAGAAAAAAAGTTGCTTCCCATTATCGAAATAATAGAAAATGATGAGTGCTATCAAAAGAATACAAATACAAGCAGTCAAGGTAACATAATTATAGTCAGAGATGTTTGAGATGTCAGCCTGGTCAAATAACAAGAACACCAGGCACTAAGAAAGCTACCTACGGCTCCCAGGATCTCATATTAAACATGCAAGAAAGAAAGTTGGTGTTGGCTGGAGGTGCCTATTCTCCACTCAACAGGGCCCAGCTGACTCCAGGGCTGGCCATGATGAACCTGTAGCGCAAAATAAAAAGGGAGATGCTTTAAAAGAAAAATGTTAGGACGACATAGAAGCAAGAATAAGCACTAACAACTTGTTAAAAATCTGAGTGAACAATGCATTTCAATGACTTGACAAAAGAATGATGGATGGATAGATGGATGGATGGATGGATGGATGGATGGATGGGCGGGCGGATGGGTGGGTGGGTGGATGAACTGATGGATGAAAAGATGGGTAAGTGGACTCATAGATAAGAGAGAGGTAGTAAAGGTAAGAAGGAAGGCAAAAGGACCTAAAGGTCAGCTCCCTTTAGAATACAGGGACAATGGGCAAACACAAAGGAGTACTACAAAGAGAAAGTTATATTGACAAAAAAAAAAAAACGTATCAGACAAGATTCATCAATAGAACTAAGCCTGAGAGAATATTTATATGGAACACAATGTTTGCATGATGTTTAAACTGTCTCTCCACAAACTACTGATTAGTTCCAAGGTAAGAAAATAATTGTAGTAATTGTGAAGTAGAAAAAAAATAATAAATGGTACTATCTTGGCTGGGTGATCAAAATCAGCATCCTCGGAAGAGGGCAAATGGATACTGTGTACCCTAAGCTGTGGCATCATGATAGCCTCATATCCCCCATGCTTCACATCAGCCAAGAATACAAAGCCTCTGACTGAGAGAAAACAACAAACAAGCACAACCCCAGGAGTATTTTGTTTAAAGAAACAAAATGGTGAGAAGGCGCACCAGACTCAAAACTTCAATGTCATGAAAGACAGATTATGGAAGGAGGCTAAGGAGACATGAAGACTAGATATAGTATCTGAAGACTAGATCCTGAGCGGGCAATGATAAAATGTCTTTATTACAAGACATTTTATGTCAACTCACAATAACTGTCTATGTACATTTATAAAAGTGATATGACTAGTGCAGTAATGTAAAAAAGCATCTCTATTAGATTTCTCATGGTTTGGTTTGGCTTTTGTGAGGCAGGGTCTCACTACGTAGGCATAGCTAGCCAGGAACTCATAGAGATCCTCCTGCTTCTGCCTCTCAAAATACTGGTATTAAAGGAAAGCAATATCTTACCCAGTTAAGAATATGTCTGTTCTTAAAAGGCTATCAATAGAATATTCCTGAGCAAAGGGTTATGATGCATACATATGTAGGGCTGGATTTAGACACACACAGAGAAGAGGAGCATATGTATATGAAGACTAGATGTCTAGGAAAAATGACAAAATGAGAAAACACGAGGGCAGCGCCAGAGATGTAACTCAGTGATACAGGATCTGCCCTGGGTTTTATCTCCAACGGAGCAAAGCAGGGGGAGAGAATACAAACTGACAACAGATAAATCACTGTAAAAGTTACATAGACACATATCCTAGAAAGTTTTCTGGGTTTATTCTCACATTTTTCTATTAAATTTAGAATAGTTCTCAAACAAAAACTAAAATGAATTAGAATTTTTATCTAGCAACATGGCTGCTCTGGCAAGGGATCACATCCAAAGACCTTCTAGGTCTATATGATATGGCTGGAATGCAGACACACCCTTAGCACACACCTTTAATCCCCCCAAAAATGAAGATAAAGTTAGTTTGTAGAAGGAAGTTGCCATGTTTGAAAGTGATGTCTAATTGAGTGGCAAATCAGAGAAGGATTTGACAGAACTAGTCAGAGACAGGAAATGCCCAACTCTCACAAGAAGAGGGAAAAGGTGACTTAAGAGAGATGTGTAGGTGGAGGAAGGGAGAGGGAGGGAGGGAGAGAGAGAGGAAGGGAGGGAGGGGAGAGGGAGGGGGAGGGGGAGGGAGGGAGAGAGGGAGAGAGAGAGAGGAAGGGAGGGAGAGGAAGGGAGGGAGGGAGGGAGGAAGGATGAGAATATACATTTACTGTTTAAGTACTAAACCCTAGAACTCTAAAGGAGAAGTATGTTGATGGTAAGAGCAAATCAGAAAACATAATGAACATATTTACATAAAACTACCACATAGGTCTCCACAAAGATACTTCTCTGAACCACAATTTGCTATACAAAATTACTTCCAATGTCACACTTTTAGCAAACATTGTCCTGGTGTTACAATAAATACATAAAAGATACCAGATCCTGTTTCTGAAGGTTCTTAATGAAAACCACTTGATCTCATTTTAGAAAGACTATCATTTCTATTTCCTTCTTTCAATGACCTAAAATTTCTAAGCTATTTTTAAAACTGCATTACACCTTACTTTAAATTCTAATGGTCTTATAATTATATTTTAAATTAGCATGCACTCCTTTAACTGATATTCTTCATTGAAAAATAATTGATCCAATATACTTCAAATTCTGCTTCATAAGTCACAATCAGCAGAAACCACTAATGAACTGTGTACCTCCAAAGAAGTGGCTGTTACTGTTTCTAGATTTCAACCACACAGTTCTAGTAATAGTTATCCGGTTCTATCTACATAACAATTAGTAACTGAAGACCATGATGAGCTTGAGTTACACGTGATGACTAAACCACTGCCACTCACCTTACCTAGACTTATTTAAAACTATTTTTTACAAAAAAGAAAAAAGAAAAAGAGATGCACTGTCTAAGAGGAAACAAAAGAGAAGTATGAACATCAAACATGCTGCAAAGTATTCAGAATTAGAGCATGGAGACTATCTAGCTTTCACAAATAGCAACAAAACAAGAGCCTGAGTACCTAAAGCATTGCTGTTTTTAAAGCCCGACATATACTTACATACATATACTTTATATATATATATATCTGCATATATACTTTACATACACTTAGAAGGGATCACCTGTGATCACTTGTGTCTTAAATGCAGATAACTCTGTATGGAAGGCCTCTCACGGTCTGTCACCTTCTTGATAAGGGACTGAGTCTGTCAGAAACTATAACATCCCCTAATTGCAAACGCTTGACAGATCTCAAGATTTTGACGATTTTAGCACTTTGGTTATCAAACAAAAACAGTAGTACTACTTGGTTCTGAAGTGCACTTGACTTGACACAGTTTTCTTCCTCCACATAACTTTCCAATCAGTAGCAGTGACACCATGACAGCTTAAACTTTATGCTTTAACTGATGGTTATAAAACAAAATCCCCAGTGTGTATTTTAATATGACAAAGGAAATCAAGGGTATCAAAATCAAGGGGGAAAACTGGCAAGTGTTAATTTCCCAAAAATGGCCTCTTTTCTCAACAAACTGTCTACACAAAAGTAGAGTAATATAAGCTACCCAGACAGAAAAGCTGAGGAAGTCTATCATCTGCTAGACATGTATTGCTCTGAAAAGAAACCCACAAAGGTAAAGAGTAACTTTGAAAGAAATGAAGACCATCCCTCACCAGTCTTCCTTTGGACTCATTCATTCCTATCTTGACCTGACTTTTGTTTGGTTTGTCTATCTGTGTATGATTTTTTTTTCCTTTAAATCTACATGGCATTGAACAGCTGGATTGCTTGCCCCCTTCTAACCCTGCCTATGGGCAAACTGTGTGTAAGGCAGGGGCTGTAAGGCAACCAGAGGGTACCTATAAGGAAAATCAGTTGTTTAGTGGCACATAAACTTGACAGTAATGTGCTTAGACCAGTGCCTGAAACAGAATAAGTGCTCAGGAAAAATTAACCATCAAAATCATCAAAACCAGTTTTCCTGACAGCACTTAGGAGTCAAGGTCTCTCACATTTCAAATTCACATCTTCTCTCCAGCTTAGCTTTTTCGTATAAACTTAAACAGTACCCACAAAGACAGGCGTGCAAGTCAGAAATAATCTAAATAATTGGTCAGAAGCACAGACCAATTTAGGAACACAGTGTGTTACAACTGAGTCCTTCCATGTACACGTTCTCTCCCCACTTTGCTCTCATTACAAAATGTAACTGACTTGACTCCTTTTTGTCATTGGTTTTTTGGTGTTTCCTTTTTTAGTGCTGAGTATGGATTCAATGCCTTGCATATGCTAGACAAGCACAGCCCAGAAAGCTACGTCCCAAACCTTACTGCTTTTCATTATGTCTATACTCTTTAACAATAATGCAACTTCCTTCTGTGTTTCTAAAAAGTTAGAACAGGGGAGAATACAATATACAGTCTTCTGCATTTACTTTTGTTTCCCCTCTATATTTATGTTCCTTTAGTTTGAGAGAGGGTCTTTCCCTCTATGGTAGAGTCAAGGTTATCAAAGTAGTAAAGTGTGACTAGTTCAGGCCTGTAATTGTCCCCTCAGGCTCCAGAGCAGCTGAAATGGTAGCAGTGCACAACACGCCTGGCAAAGGCTTTCTTGTAGCACTTGTCTCCAGGCACTCAGGTAAATTTCCCTGGGGCAATGTTTTGCAAACATTACCAACACAGGATTTACTGGCCCAAGCCAAGCACTTGGAATATGGGCACACAGAGATCTCTGTGAGTTTGAGGTCAGTCTGGTCTACAGGCCAGTTCCAGGCCAGTCAGGGCTATATAGTAAGATCCAGTCTCAAAAAACCAAACAAAACATCAAATCTCCATGAATGCTGAGAAGTGTCTTAGCATCACTGTGAAGGGAAGACTAAGAGCAGTAAAGTAAACATTCAGGTGATGGAGGCGGGATTTCAAGTTCAAGGTCAGTCAAGGATACAGGATAAGATATTATCTGCAAAAACAACAAAGACTCAGGAGAATTAAGGATTGGAGTGTACTGTACGCAGCCCCCATCCCTACCAGCTTCCACGCACACTCCTTGCCTTATTGTTCTCTGCCCTCTCAACAATATTTTCAGGACTTTGACATTGTTGCCAACATAATGTACAAATTACACACCACAGGCTAGAGATGCTAGCTGTTCTTCCAAAGGTCCTGAGTTCAATTCCC
Organism: Tokudaia tokunoshimensis; assembly: GCA_036184795.1. Lineage (NCBI taxonomy): Eukaryota > Metazoa > Chordata > Mammalia > Rodentia > Muridae > Tokudaia > Tokudaia tokunoshimensis. The sequence goes on from BTHU01000017.1 coordinate 62,394,415, forward strand.
AGCATCCACATGATGGCTCACAACCATCTGTAATGGAATCTGATGCCCTCTTCTGGCTTGCAGCATATATACACACAGAATACTCAAAAAAATTTTTTTAAAAAATTACACGCCGGGCGGTGGTGGCGCACGCCTTTAATCCCAGCACTTGGGAGGCAAGACAGGAGGATTTCTGAGTTCGAGGCCAGCCTGGTCTACAAAGTGAGTTCCAGGACAGCCAGGGCTACACAGAGAAACCCTGTCTCGAAAAACCAAAAAAAAAAAAAAAAAAAAAAATTACACAACAGTTTGGTCTTCCTAATAGATACTAATCAACATTATTTTTACGTTCATGTTGTGTGGGGGGGGGGGGCGGGGAGAATGGGCACGTGTAGAGGTTAGACAGCAACTTGAAAGTCAGTTCTCACTTTCCACTTAGTTCTGCTACTGGGTTGTTTTCCTGGCTAGCCAGCCTGCAAGCTTACTAGTAGTTCTCCTGTCTGTTGTCTACCTCACTAGGAGACTGGGATTACAGACGTGTACCAACTGGCACTGATTTTAATACGGGCTCATCAGGCTTCAGCAGATATCACTTTTACATGCCACCCCCTAGCCCTGGCTTCCTACTCTTACCGACATGCACTGCTTACCCATCAGGATAGTTTAACATTTTGCCAGTAATATGTGCTGACACATTCAAGTCTGTCTGATCATTTCTGGACGGTTCAGCTTCACATACCATCATCTATACTAAGACTGTCAAGCATACTCTTCCCCTTTTACCTTCTGTGACTGAGTCAAGAATCTCAATCAGTCATACAACTATTACCCTGGATTACCTTCTAAATATTTTATAGTTTCACCTTCAATATTTGTCTTTTATTAACCTGTACATGACTGTGTCTAATTACATAAATTAGATACGTCCCATGATAAGTTCATGTTTGCTAATAAGCACACATATAAACAACTATAATTTTGAGGTATGAAAGTAGTGTAAGTGAGCCTGAAAGGTTCTTGACAATTTGAGCCCTGCTTCTGACCACTGCACTTCCCAGGGCTCTACTCAGTCACCCTGACAGTTTCCTAGAATATCCTACCCTCTTTGAGGGTACCGTGTACCCCACAAGTCTTCCTAACTCCTGCCATAACCTGAACCTACCTCCTCTCGGGCTCTACCATACAACACAACAATATGTTTGATAACAAGACTATAGACTCTCTGGGAGCAAAATGTCTACAATCAGACACCTAAGGACTTAACAGTTAATAACAAATTTGTTAGATAAGTAAATGTTCAAATGTTATGAAGTCAATGTGCTGGCTTTAGTGACTACAAATAGGGGCTGTGTAGTCACACTGCCTTGACTAGAATCCCAGCAACGCCATTTAAGTTGCACAAACTGCTTACCCTAAACTGAGTGCACCATAGTTGATAAAATGTAGTGCACAGCTCAGAGAATATGCTGGAGACTAAATGAGATTATGAAAAGTGTTTATACAAACTAAGAACTCAAAACATTATTGTTATTTCCATTGAATTCTATGTTTTTTATTAACTTTTATTACTCCTTAGTACCAAGACCTTAGTACTTCAGAAACTTCTAATTCTCTGGGGTACACACAAAAAAACAAAACTATTAAAAAGTAATATTACATGAGAAAATAACCATGTACATAAAAGTAATAACGCTAAAAAGGAGAAATGAAACCTCCTTTGGGGGACCATCCATCCATGTCCACCCTCTCCCCAAGATTCCTCCTCCAGAACCACATGTAGGAAAATTCTGGATGTAATTATAAGAACCTGTAAATTCCTTTATACTTTGATATGGCCATCAACTTCCATCTTCTTTGTAGCTACATCTTGGTTGTACTGTAGGTAGTTACAATGGATAGTTAAACAGAGCTGTTGGAAGCATAATCTAAGTACAATAGTGAGATAGTATATTTGTATAATAAAAAAATAAAGTCCCTTTTCACCAAAAGCAATCTTCAATAAGGGTATATAAACATAAGAAACAGACTGTGTTATATCTGAATCTGGAATGTCCCCACATGCTCCTTTTTACCTCTTTGTGCCAGCTTGTGGCCTTATTTTGAAATGTGTAAATCCTTTAGGAAGTAGAGACTATTGGGCAAAAGATCACCAGGAGCAGGCCTTTCAAAGTTATACCTTTGATTCCAACCTGTTTTCTCTGTTTCCTGGTCCACAACACATGCCCCTTACTGCCATGAGCCCCACCCCCCCTGTCCCCCACCACCCTGTCTGTCCCCCACCCTGTCTGTCCCCCACCACCCTGTCTCTGTCCAGCTCCCTAGCTCTATGGGTTGGCATGCTTTCTTTCCTTTCAGCTCCTGAAACAATGAGCTAATAAACTTCTCCTCTGGGGGCTTCTGTCAGGCATTTTGCAAAAGTAACATACAAAAAAAAAAAATCTCTAGAATGTTACATACAGAGAGTAACAGGCAGTTTTCCTGGGACATTTAAAGACCACAATGTTAACAGAAAAGCAGAAAGACTTCACTCATGACCTTGCAGAGGAAAGCATGTATCCTATTGGGTATTAGATAGAGGCCATTCCTGTTACATTCTGGCAAACAACCTACCTGTAGCTTGCTCATGTTCTGAAAAATCTCAGCAATGCTCAATTCAAAAGTAATGGACTGGGCTGGAGAGAGGACTCAGCAGTTAAGAGCACTGACTGCTCTTTCAGAGGTTCTGAGTTCAAATCCCAGCAACCACACGGTGGCTCACAACCATCTGTAATGAGATCTGATGCCCTCTTCTGATGTGTCTGAAGACAGCAACAGTGTACTTACATATAATAAATAAATCTTAAAAAAAGAATTTCTATAGAAGTAATTTATATTTAAGGAAGATTTCCAAACATCATAGCATATTTTTCGCCTGATTTACAATAATGACAAAAAAAAAAAAAAAAAAAAGCACAAGGATTTGAAAAACAGGCAATCTAGCTAAGAGAGGGGTAAGAACACCTTTCAAGTTGTGGACAAAACAAGGATAGAAAATACTATAATCAGGGGCTGGAGAGATGACTCAGCGGCTAAAGGCACTGACTGCTCTTCCAAAGGTCCTGAGTTCAAATCCCAGCAACCACATGGTGGCTCACAACCATTTGTAACGAGATCTGACGCCCTCTTCTGGAGTGTCTGAAGACAGCTACAGTGAACTTACATGTAATGAATAAATAAATAAAAACTTAAAAAAAAAAAAGAAAGAAAATACTATAATCATTAAAGAGATGGACACCATTAAAGAGAAGCGGGACAAGGTGTACTGTGATCGTCCAAAGTTTGCCTCACTGGGAAGACTCCAAGGAACAAATGGGAGGCATGATCTTGTTGGAAAAGCCTACTTTTAATGAGGTTTTTTAAATGTTTTAGCCTCTCTTCTAGTCTGAGGGTAGTGGAAGAGAAAGGATATGGGAGAAGTGGACCTGTTTAGAAATGGTTCTTTTGAGCAACTCCCATCTGTGTTGTCTGGATATCCATAGTTTAGTTCACATTTCAGTAATGGCAGCTCAATCCACTCATAAACAATTGACATAGACCAGTAGTTTAGAGTGGCAGTCTCGGGATACTAATTGCGGTGGCACAACTTAGCAGGAACAGCCGGGCCTCAGCCAAATCGGTATAAGGCATTAGGAGAGACCAGTAGGAATGATAGAAGTTCTCGGCTGTGTCTCTCTAAGCAAACCAAAGATCAGTGAAGATGTGTGGCCAAAAAGCATTTAGCTATGTAAGCAAGTCAAGCGCAGCCTCATCACTGCCCATCAGGCCTATTTATACTCCCTCCAAACATCATTATGTCCTCCACCGGTCTTGTCTTAGCACTTGAGTCTGTCTCGGCTGACATCACTCTGTTAATCAGCCTGAGTTCGAGGAAGTGGCACAAACTGTAGCACATCACCAGAAGTTTTTTGGCATGTTTCTCTCTACGGAGTCCTGACAAATGGAGTTCAACTATGAAATGTGAGGCATCCCAATACACGTGCGCCATTAGCAAAGAATCCTTCATCACGTGTGCTTTCATGTGCTTGTTTTAGAAGAACCTCCTTTCACCTGTGTCTGCTTCAGCTAAACGTTCCTTCACAAGTCTGCCATAGCAAAACACCATCTAACACAACTGACTTTCCAAAGAATTTCTCCAGCCTGTCCCTTTAATTCTGAACGCTATCTACTATATTCCAGGACAGGCCTCTTCTGTTTAAGTCAGTCAAAACCCATTCCTACAGTTGATACCCAAGAACTGAGTGGCACCACACACCTTGCCACTCAGAGAATGCTGTAGCAACACTAGATTGTACTGCCAATGCCAATTAGTAGCTTAGTCCTCCATTACCCATCCATCAGTTTACTTGGTGCAATGACTTGCACAGAGCAAGCATGCATGTTCTCTGTATGAACCCCACAGCAGGGAAGACAACTTCGTGTTGAAGCACCATCGTGCATTCAGAAACATCCACTGTCACTGACACTGATTTGACACTGCGTGTCAAGGAACCACTTGGAGCTGCAGTTTCACTCATTCATGGATTTACACACAGGGATTCTTTCCATCACCTAACTAGGAAACAACTGTCTTGAAGGAGAGAAAAAAAAAAAAAAACTAGGATTCTATGTCACCTGAGTTCTCCTCCAGTAAGAAAAACCATCCTTTTGGGAAAACCATCCTTTGACAAAGTATATACCTACTAACCCTTGCCACCACACTCAAATGCTATTTTCTGCAAGGTTTCACCACCCCAACAAGCAAGTAGGTATAATTTCCTCTGTACTTCCAGATCTCTGTTCTAGCACATTTCTTAATATAGCTGTCTCCTAAACCAGATCTCAAAATCATCTTTTCCAGTACCTAGAATGACGGCTAGCACAAACAGGAAGTGGTGCTTTTTAAGTGGAGACACTGCTTTAGTACCAAATCCACTCTTCGTGCTACCCTGCCACTTTTCTACAAATCCAAAAAAAAAGTTTGAAAAATGTTTTCTAAATAAAAGTAACTTTAATGGAACCAGTGTTGTAAACAATTATTACACCTGCTATACCAGAGTTTGTACAGAGTTTGGCAGTACAATCTAGAGTTGATATAATATTCTCTGAGGGCAAGGTGATATAGTGTGCACTCACAGTTCTTGGGTGTCAACTGTAGTAATGGGTTTTGACTGACTGAAAGTCCTATTTGTAACAAGACTTAGTACTAAACATTTTATTTGAATGAGGGCATTAATTTTGCTCAAGTTATTTAACGGATGTTTGCACGTTGGGAATAAATGCTACTAAACAAGGCTATCTTGCTTTATGAACTATGCAGAGTATGGGAAACTAACAGGAGATCTTCGAATATTTTCTAAGTAGTATCTTGTTTCCAAACGAACTACCATCCCACTAATTAGGTACATACTGTGACTAGCCCTGTCATGTATAGGCTAAAACGTTAACACTCAAGTCACATATCATTAGGTATCACCGCCCATAAGAAATCCTCGTGTGTGTGTGTGTGTTTGTGTGTTCACAGATTCCTGCTCCACCAAGGGGTCCTATTCCAGAACTCTTCATATAAATGGGCCACTCAAAACCCAGCACAACCAACAGGGGTCAGCAGCTACTCTTCCCAACACCCTGAAGGCTGATCAGAGAGGGAAGCACTGACACCCGATGCTCCTGAGGTCGCGGAGGTAAGTGAGCAGGAGCGCGCTGCCCACTGCCGCCGCAGCGGAGTCTCCCGACAGTCGTGTAGAACAGGAACCTCCTTTTCCGTCATGGGCTCCTGTCACCAGCATAGAATAACGGAAGAAGCGCGAGTGGCAGCGGCTTAGGCAGGGGAGCCGAATGCACTGAAGCGGGCGGCCCAGAGCCTGTGAGGGAAGCCAGTTCCTCGGAGCGGACGCGGGGCAGCGCTACAGCTGCAGAAGCGTGCTCCCTTAGGACGAAGAGGAGAACGGCCAGATCTCGGATCCGAGGACTGCGCGGAGACTCTGAGAAAGGCTGTCAACGCGCCAGTCGAAGGCAAACCCGTGCCCGAGGGACTGGAGAGGGCGAGAGGCCGCCGCGGCGCCGACTGCTGCAGCGCGAGGCAGAGGGCGCCAGGCAGCGGGACGTGCGCAGCCCACAGGCGAGGGCGTGGGTCCCGGCGTGCGGCGGGGCGGCGTCGGGCACGGCGGGGAGGGGCGGAGGCGGGGGAGGAGGCGGGAGCGCTGCCGGCCCGTGGGCTCCCGGCGCCGCGCCGCCCGCCCAGGCCAGCAAACCGCCGCCTCCCTGATCCCGCACCGACGCCGGACCATCCCCGCCCCCAGACCCCCCGCCCCGCCGGGGAATAACTTACCTGTTTGTCGGGGAAATCGCTCCTGCTCGGCCCTCTGACTGACTCCTCCGGCTCACCGTCTTCCCTCTGGGAGGAAGAGGCGGGACTTCCTGTCTCTCCTTTGAGCCACTTCCGGCGGTTCCCAGGGCGACTACGCTGGATGGAGTACAGAACACCATAACCGAAAAACAAAGGTTTCACAATCCCCTTGGTTAAAGACCTAAATTCACGTCCTCTGTTTTCCCTCGAATGGCCGGCGGCTCTGCGTGTCGACTTGTTTTTAACCCATCGGTACTTTCCGGAAGTTCCTACGGGAGAAAACAGGAAGTTCCACCCTCCCTACTGGAAGGGAAACGGAAAGTCAAGAGAGTCAATCTGTAGGGCAGAAGCTGTTTGGGCTCGCTGACGCCGGTTCTTCGTGGGAGGACAGTCGTCTTCCCGAGGATACTCAGTGCGACCGTCCCCGCAGCACCCCGCGCCCTGTCTCCATCCCTCGAACCCGAGGGCGGTGCTGGGAAGGGCAGGGGCGGGGCCTGCGCTAGGGCCTTCCTCTGCATCTGGTCCCCCAAGGTGTCAGCCTAGAACCTTTGGGATTCTCATATGTATACTGAGTGTCAAAGTGCTACCCCAGATAATGAAAACAGATAATCCAGCGACGCCAGAATGGGATCTCCCATGTGTTGACTGCAGGGAGCCGCGAATCTAATGGTTCCTGAGAATAATGTTGAATTTTCATTGTGATTCATGCATCCACGGTAGGGAATTACAATCTAAGAGAATCAAATAACCATTTCCAAGATTACACAGCTAGCAAAAGTTAAACATAACTCTAAACTCAAGAGTCAACCTTTTCTAGTCTAAAGTGCTGACTCACATATCATGGCCAAAATCGGCTTACACATCCAGTCTTTAAAAGTACAGTGGACTGGGTAGGATGTGGCGCTCCAGTGGTCCCTGGCCCTTAAATAATTCCCACAGTGTCTACAGTTAGCAGAATGGGAACAGGACGGGTACATAAGCTAAATAATAATTAGGAAGGGACTGCATGGTGATGTCACACGCCTTTAATCTCAGCACTCTAGAGGCAGGGGCGGCTGATCTCTGAATCTCAGCCAGCCTGGTCTACCAAGTGAGTTGCAGCACAGTCAGAACTACACAGAGAAACCCTGGCTCCAAAAATAACAAATGAATAAATAAAATCAGGAAAGGATGGGTGTGGATAAGAAGCTGTATCCTTATCCCTGTAACAAAATGCTAGAACACCTAACAGAAGCAATTTAAAGGGTTTATCTATTTAGGCTCACAGTTTCAGAGTATACATTTCTATGCTGGAGAAGGAATGGGTAGTGGCTTCCTCAGTGGTTAACAGAAGTTTATGGCTGCTGCTACTCTTGGACAGATGGGGAAACAAACCTCAGGCAGGAACCACAGGTGGTTTTAAATTTCAAGGGCCTCCCCTAGTAACTCCTTTCTGCTCCATGTCTCAAAATTTCCACAATCTCTTTCAAGCACTTCCAACAGCCTGGGAAGAGGCACATCACCCATTGAGGATCATTCCAGACTCCAGCCATAATAGGAGTCAATAATCAAGTTACCACAACATCATAGGATTGAATTCATCTTTTCGCCCATGTGATTTTAATATATTCCATCAGGGATGTCAAACTAAGTGCAGGGACAAAGTAATTGGCATTATCTGACGATTTAAGTCTAGAGACATAAACTGGGCACTTTAAATGCATGCCTTTAATCCTAGCACTTGAGAGGCAGAGACAGGCAGATCTCTTGAGTTCGAGGGCAGCCTTGTCTACAGAGTGAGTTCCAAGACAGCCAGGTTAGAAAAACTTTGTCTCAAAAATAAATAAAAAATAAACAAACAAACAAACTAGAGACAGGTCAGTGATAGAGCATGTGTGTGAGGCCCTGAGTTTGATCCCCAGCACATCACACATTCCAAAGCCAGGATGTAATGACACCAGTATGACACACTAGGAGGTCATTTCCTGGTGAGAAACTTCAATGTCACCAAAAAGACTACATGAATCTATTATAAGTAGCTAGAAGCCACTTCTAATTATACCTTTTTTAAAACAGTTTAAAAACAAAACAAAAAAAGGCAAATGGCACAGATGCAGATTAGTTCATCTCTCAACCTCATCAAAGACCCTTCTTTATGTAACAGCAATTAACACAGAGACATACCCCCCCACACACACTGATCAGAGAATGAAGAAGATAAGCCATGAACTACTCACCCTAGGCAAGAGTGGTGGCTCACACCTTTAATCTCAGCACTTGAGAGGCAAAGAAAGGGGGGGTCTCTGTGAGTTCAAGGCCAGCCTGGTCTACAAAACAAGTTCCAAGACAGCCAGGGCAGTTACACAGAGAAACCCTGTCTTGAAAAACAGAAAAAAACAGTGCTCAAGCCTATGTGGAACACCTATAACATATCCAAAGAGGATTAGGAGGTGTGGCCTTGGAGGAAGTGTTCCACTGGGAGCATGGACTTGGAGGTGTCAAAAGCCTACCCCAGGCTCAGGCTCTCTCTCTCCTGCTGCTGTATACCTCTCTGCTACTTCTTCAACTCCATGACTGCTGCTGTGCAGTCATGCTCCCTGCCGTGAAGATAATGGACTAAACCTAAAGAAGCCATAAGCAAGCTCTAATTAAATCCTTTCTTTTATTGGCATTTCCGTGGTCATGGTGGCTCTTCACAGTGACTAAGACAGACTGTAAGACCAAGAAGGTCACAACAGGGAAACTTATCTGAACACAGAAGGGTAGTTGCACATGTGCACATACAACCATGTGACCTTAAGGCAAATGTGACAGCAGGTTCAAGACTTGTGCTCAAACCAAAATTCTAGCATAAAGAGATGAGGTGGGCACAAAGTCCCACTCCTTCAGAGATTGCTATTGGCAGTTGATAGTGGGAGAGAGAATCTGTTTTCTTTAGGGGTGTATGGTCTCTGGGAGGGGGGGCAGTCAACCATGCTCCAGTACAAAGCCACACATCCAAGAGTATAAGAGCAGCACAAATTGAACGTGATAGATATTCTTTAAAAAAGAAAAGGACACAAAGTTGGGTAGGTGAGGAGAGGAGGGTAGATCTGGAATGAGTTAGAGACCTTAGTGACTGTGGTCAAATTTCATTGAACAAACTTTTTAACTAATAAAAATTGCTGAAAAGGAAAGCTGAAAAAAAAATGTTAATAAAAACAGAAAAAAAATAAATGGTGATTTTTAAAGTATAAAGTAAAAATATCCATTAAAATTAATAAAATAAATATAATATATTGAATCCCCACTCTGTAGTAGATGGTGCTAAATGTTTTACCCACATCATTTTGCTACCAATGACTACAATACAGACATTCTCATTCCCGCAAAGAAAACTGTTAGTCACTTGTGACAACATTCCTGACCAAGGTAACTTAAGGAAGTATTTCCCATAGTTTTAAAAGTGCTAGTCTACTATGACAGGAATGACATAGAGAAAGTAACATGAAGCAGTTAGCTACATGGTGTCCCTAGGAAGCAGAGAGAGGAATGCTGGTGTTCTCTATATTCGGTCCCAGGCTCTGGCCCATAGGATGATGCCATCTACATTCAGGCTGGGCCTTCCCTCTTTAGTTAAACCTTCTTGGAAACACCCTCATAAACATAACCAGAGGTGTGTTTCAATGCTGATTTTAAATACAGTTAGGTTTAATAAAAACCACACCTGTGTTGTAATCCTGGCCCCTAAAGTCTCATTTCATCTTACAAAGCAAAGTCCATGTATTCCATCCCTAAACATACCCATAATATTTAGCAGTTTCAAGGCTGCTCACTGTAGGCACACACTGGCACACACCTTTAATCTCAGGCAGAGGCAGGTGTATCTCTGTGAGTTTAAGGTCATCTTGTTCTATATAGTGAGTTCCAGGCCAGTCAAATCTACACAGTAAGACCATGGGTCCAAAAAGTAAAAAAATAAAAAAGTCAAAATCCCTTCTAAGACTCAAAACACACTTAACTAGGAACCTCATGAAGAAAAAAAACAAGTTATAGACTTTCAATATACAATGGCAAAGAATAAACTTTCTTTTGGGGCAGAGTTTCTCTGTGTAATAGCCTTTGCTGTCCTGGATCTTGCCTAGATCAGTCTGGTCTTGAACTCATAGACACACACCTGCCTCTGTCTCCTAAGTGCTGGGAGCAAAGGTGTGGGCAACCCTACCCAGCTTAGAAAAAGCTTAAATTCTTAAATTTAAATCTTAAATTTAAATCATTCTTAAATTGGAATCTAAGAAGGTAATAATTGAAACAAAAAAATCTCAGGATATTTTTAGAATTATTTTGTGTATGTACATGTGCGTGTAGACACATGTGCAGGTATATGTGTACATGTGAATACATATACATACATATGCATACATACACACACATACACCCCAGGTTGACATTTGATGTATTGATTGATTGCTCTCTGTATATTGAGGCAGAGTCCCTTGAGTAAAATGACTTTGAATGTTTTTAAAACAGGGTTATTTAGTTTTACTTTATGTATGAGTGTTTTGCCTGCAGGTATGTGCGTATATTATATGCAATCCTAATACCTGAGGAAATTATAAAAGGGTACCAGATCCCCAGAAACTGGAATTGTGCTGATTTGTGAGCCACCATGTGATTGCTGGGAACTGAGCTCTGCAAGAGCAAAATGCACTTCCTGCTCTGGCTAACCTGGAACTCTCTCTGTGCACCAGGATTAAAGGTGTGCTGGGTTTAAAGACATCTGTCTGACTTCCCCATTCCATTTTAATGTGGTGCTGGCGAGTGAGTCCAGGGCTTTGGGCATACTAGGCAAGCATTCTATAGACTGAGGCCCAGTCCCATCATTTAGATTCAATATAAATGTTAATCTACTTGTATTAACCCCTCTAATTTTACTAGTTTTCTCTGTGTCTCATTACAACACTCCTCCATCTCAGTTAGGGTTTCTATTGCTGTGATAAAACACCAAAAGGAACTTGGGGAGAAAGTGATCTACTTCAGCTTAAGCTTCCACATTACAGACCTTCACTGAGGGAAGTCAGGGCAGCAGGCACTGAAGCAGAAGCCATGGAAGAACAGCGCTTACTGGCTTGCTCCTCGTAGCTTGCTTACCTTGCTTTCCTATACAACTCAAAACCATCTGCGCACACAAAGCAGCCCCTTCCCACATCAATCCTCAAACAAGAAAAAGCCCTTGCAAGAAAAAGAAAAAGGCTTTCAGGTGGTCAATGGGGTAGGGGGAGTTGAATTGAGATTCCGTCTTCAATGACTATAGCTTGTGTCAAGTTGGAAACAAAACTAGTCAGTGCAATAACACTTTTGGAAAATGTTTGTATTTAAAAATATAAGAAAAGATAAAAATAAATATTAGTGTGAATAAGGTCTGGTTATTAGAAAAGACATGTTATATCAATGTTAATCTCAGGATTCTGATTCACATTGTTGTTAAAAGACTATGAATGTTTAAGGGTGTGCACTCACACATTTCGGGGATAAAATGGCATCACACTTGCAATATCTTTTTGAATGATTAAAAATACAAGAAAGGGCCAGTGAGATATCTCATGTAAAGGTGCTTGAAGCTAGACAGTCTGAATTCAGTGCCAAGAACCCATGGTAAAAGGAGAAACCCAACTTCCAAAAGTGTCCTCTGACCTTCACACATAAATAATTCGATGTCCATGCTTCTCTCTCTCTCTCTCTCTCTCTCTCTCTCTCTCTCTCTCTCTCTCTCTCTCTCTCACACACACACACACACACACACACACACACACACACACACAAAACTACCTTTATACAAAATAACAATAAATAAACAAATTTTTTAAATGTTTATTTTATTTTGGTTTTTCAACACAAGGTTTCTCTGTCTAACAGCACTGGTGATCTTGGAACTCCTTTTGTAGACCAGGCTGACCTTGAACTCTAAGAGATCCGCCTGCCTCTGCATCCTGAATGCTGGGATTAAAGGTGAATGCCTCCACCACCCAGCTTCAAAGACTAATTTTTAAGGAGGAAATTAGGCCTAATATTCTTGCACCCCTTTTCTGTAATTAGGGGAAATACACCATCACTCAGCCTAGAACACTTTCCTGAGGTATCAGGGTGCTTATTCACTTTTTCTGTTGAACTGTGCCTGCTGGGAGATTTTTATTTTTTATCTTATGACAGGTGAGAGAAGTGGTGGAAAAGAAACTCAGAATTACAAACCTGAGGTGATCCCTCAGGAATGTTATTTTCTACTCTTGGAAACTTGGTTCCTTGAGACTTGGAAAAAAAGTTTGGCTCCAAGTCCTACCTTAGGAGGCAACATAACATAATATAACATGACATAACATAATACAATATGACATAACATAATATAACATGAGATAACATAATATAACATGGCATAGCATAATATAGCATGACATGATATGATATGATATGTTAGAGTATAATGTGATATAATATGATATAATATAGCATAATATATTAGAGTAATGTGATATAACAACATAGCATAAGCTACAATAACATAATACAATACAATACAGAGTCTGGCAACTCTCCTAGGCACACCTATGAAAACCACTGGGTTTCCCTTGGTTCCCAAGCACTTCCTGAAGATAGCGGTACTTTGACCAGCTTGAATGTACACTGAGAAAAATCCACTGAGTACAGCTGTGAACTTAAGTTCCCCTCAAATAGGAAGTCACACCTTTGATGACCAAGCATTTCAAAAGTTGATTGTTAAACTATCGAATGATTGGGATGAGTTGGAATGTTGCAATTTCAGAGCCAAATAATCTTGGGCTATCTTATCCTTTTAAATAACCACCCAAGGTCTACACTGTTTGACCTAACATCCTTGTAATCAGTAGGTTAAATCCCTCTGGAATGTACAAACAGACCCCTCCTTTCCACCAACCCAGAAGCTAAAACATGCCATCAGATAACATCTGGAGCCTTCACCACTTTGCCACCTCAGGTTTCTACCAATGTATTCAAAAAGCACATTGATTTATAATGTTATTACTATATAAAAACCAGGCATGGTGGTACAGTGCCTTTTGTCTCAGTGCTAGGGAGGCAGAGGCAGAAGCAGAGGCACTTCTCTGCGTTCAGTACCTCTCTGAGTTTAGGGACAGCTTGGTCTACATAGCAAGTTCCAGGCTAGCCAACTGTTACTACCATGGAACATGATATTTGGGGAAACCTATATCTATGTTCTCTGCCCATGGCCACTCATATTAGACTTTAGACAGCTCTAGTAGGGGATAGGCAAGAACTGCTTTTATTCTTACCACTGACTTATGGTATGCCACTTTTCCTGAATCTGTTTGTATTCGCCTCTGATTCCAAGGGCAAAGACAGACAGATCAGAAAAAGTGTTCCTTCTAACTGCATCTTTGGCGAACTAAGATGTTTATTGGGGATGATACTCACCAGGGCCTGGGGGACTCAGCCAGCAAGAGCACTGAAAAGCCACACTCCAACATTGGACATGAGTCTCTAGTACTGTTGTCTCTAGGTGTCCTGGGCAGTTTGCAGGCAACTCTACTCCGAAAGGCTTTACTTTGTCAGGCATGGTGGTCACAACCTTATCCCAATGTGTGCCTTCAGCAAGTGGGGTGGGTCTCATCTTTAATCCAGAGAGGAAGAGGTAGGCTCTGTGAATTTCCAGTCAGCCTGGTCTACAGAGTCAGACCCTGTCTCAAACAGAACAGTTTTCACTACTTGCAATGTGTAGAGACTGTCAGTGTTCTCAGCCACAAATACAGCATCTATAGTGGGTCCCTCCCACCAAGGTTCAAAGGTCACCACAGGAAAAGGGGTGGAAGATTTGTAAGAGCCAGAGGCTGGGAAGGACTGTACTAAAACAGTGTCTTCAGAAGTGACAGGACCACTGCACTCATGGCAACTGTGCTATTCTGCACAAGACCCACACAAGACCAAACTGGCCAGCATTCTATCATGGAGGAAAAGAGGGTTTGTGAGCCCTGATCCCTAACTAAGGAGCTTTGGACAACTTGTGGGTTCTGAATAAAAGAGATTCAGTTTTCTTTAAAGATACAGCTCCTAATAAATCCACCACACCATAGTGGATATCCTCACACCCAGAAGGGTATGAGCGGCACAGATGGGTCGTACACATTACTAAATAAAAATCGCATGAAGTTGATGGTGTCAGGATGTGGAAGTGGATGTAGGAGGAGTACTGAGGAATCAAGATGATTAGGACACATCATATGAAATTCTCAAAGGATTTTTAAAAAGATGTTTCAAAGAGTCTCTTCTCCCTGCAATTGATTAGCACTTACATATCCTTGAGGAGGGTCCTCATTAGTTTTCCCTTCCCTCTTTATAGGAATTTGTTTGGTTTCTCTCTTTCTTCTTCTCCTTCCCTTCTCTCTCTGTGCATGTACCCTTTCTTTTTTTATCTTCTCCCTCATCCCCTCCCTGGTGACTTCCCTGGTCCCTGTCCTTGGGGCCAGTGAAATCCTCTGAGAGCAGCTTCCCAATAAACCTGCCTATATATAATCTGAGCTGTCTTGAATTGGCTTGATTCACCAGCAGAGAAATAATCAGAATTTAGTGGGTATGAGTGTGAGTGCATGCGTGTGTGCATGTGTGCGTCCCGTGCATACAATGGCATATGTATGGGGAAAACATACAGAAGTTGGCTCTCTCCTTCCACCATGTGGGGTCAGGGGGTCGGACAAAGCATATCAGCAAGCACCCTTACCTGATGAGCCTTGTCATCAGAACCTGAAGAAAATGTACTAAGCTCAGTTTAGTTAGGTCATCATTTAGATGGTTACAACCACTCTCACGAAAGACAGTATGTCACGTGGCACATTGCGTTCCTCTGTGAGCGCTGAAGAGCATCATCAGTTTGTGCTTCATCAACAGGCAGCTGTTTAATCAGTATTTTTATGTCATGCTTTGTTTCTTTTGCTACAGTGAGAAAGCAATTAATCCCCTTTATTTCCTTCAACCTTAGCTGGAAGGATCAAACCTGCCTCGTCCCGTCCCATTATTTAGGCAGAGAATGCAGAATCTATTGTTTCCCTCTGCAGCTCTACTTTCCAGAATGCCTGTACCCCTATTTTTACCTGCTGAAGTATACCAGATCTTTGCTTTCTGGTTCTGAAAGTAGGGGGTGTAGATAGACTTTAAACAGTTCCATTTATTTGATAATAATAATTTACAGTTTGAGAGGGAGGTCGGTCATTCCTGGTGACTAATTCTACAGTATCATCTAATGTTCAAGTTCCCTGTCACATTTTTGTTATGATGTCCACATGCCTACTTACGATGACCGCGCAAACATGTATGTTAAACACCCACTCTAGAATTTTAAATCTTAGCTTTTTCTGAATGTGTTTTGGTGAATTTAAATGTGGGAGGTGATATAATTTAAAACTTGATATTTTCTACTCCAGTGAAAGGCATAATTTCTCTGACATATTTTTTCCCATCTAGAATAAGGAATTATACTAGAATAGTGTTTTAAAATAAGATTTGTTAACATAATGACATTTTTTTTCTTCTCTTCACGTCTACCAAAGCTTAAATAGTTCAGGAACATTTATTTACTTATCGTAACTGCTAGGAAATTATAGTCATTAATCCACCATCACTTTCCTTATAAACCACATCATTTCACTGCTGTAGAAAATCTCTTGTGTTCCTGTCCTTGTACTTTACCCATCAGCAAAGCTTTTGGAGCTGAGAGAAGTACAAAGCCCACACGACGCAGCCTCTGCCTCCCAGGGTCTCTCTTTCAGAAGAGGCTTTCTGCATCATTGCAGAGGGGAGAGTCACCTGCCCTCTTTGCTAGAGAATCTACCGTATTCAATGTGAACCTGCAGAAAGGGCAAAACAAATAAGTAGTAGGCTTTAGCCTATGGAATTATAACAAATTAGGGCCGGAGAGATGGATCAGTGGTTAAGAGCATAGGCTGCTCATCTAAAGGTCCTGGGTTCAATTCCCAGCACTCACATGGCAGCTCACAATTGTTTGTAACTTCAGTTCCAGAGGACCTGACATCTTCACACATACACTCATGCTGGAAAAGTACTAATGCCCATAAAAAATAAAATGAAAAAAAAAATCAACAAGTTATGTAATACCTAACTACGGTCATATTAACATACAGGCAATTATTCTACATTGTTTTACATATTCAAGGTCCAAAACTTAACAATTCATTAGTCATTACACATTCAAAATAGTCAAACTTAAATAGGAAAAAGATACTATTTAAAATATTTAACATTTGGATCTGAAGACGTGGTTCAGTGGTTAAGGGCACTTGCTGCTCTTGCAAAGAACTGTTCAATTCCCAGCACCCACAGGTCCTTCCAGCTCCAAGGAAACTAGTGTCCTCTCTGGCCTCCACTGGCACCTGCACATACATGTATTCATGAACATGCAAGACACACACAGACACATAAATAAAGATAAGTCTTTAAAATACATATTTCACATTGAATTCTCTTACTACTAGACATCTAAAGTGGTGTGGCATTCTGTTTACTAAAAGGGCACTCAATAGTCCTTTGGCTCTATCAGACAACAGAATCTGTTCAGGACTTTGCTTGTAGATGAAACTACCCATGTAAGAAATCAAACAACACAGATTTCACTTTTTGAGCCCTTCTTATTTCTCTACAAAGAAGTCCAGCAGACTCTGCTACTGTATGTGGCATTTACAAGGATTCAGACTCAGCTCAGCTTGTTGCCCTCATGAATGGCACAGCAGTCTTACCAAATCGGGTGATTACTCAACAGGACTCTTTGATTCATTTGTTGGTTGGTTGGTTGATTGTGAAATCTGCCAATGTTGAAATGTTGGCAATCCACTGAAAAGTGCTTAGGACATTGTGGCGCTCATGTGTCGGGGATCTTGCCTACCCAGGCTCCTCTGTTGGCCTCTGTTAAATGATTGTTTCCTTCAAGTTAGGCAAGATTACTGCATTAAATCAGAGTAGCTGTGATGTGCCATGCAAGACCCCTGCATCTCCCCAGAGCTAGGTAGGACCTCTGAATATTCCAAAAATACAAGAAGCTCTTTGGGACTTGCTGGCTAGCCAGTCTATCTGAATTTTGGAGCTCCAAGTTCAAGAGAAGATCCAGTCTTAAAATATAAGCTTGAGAACAATTGAGGAAAACCAAACACCAACCTCTGACCTCTACATGAATGCACACAGATGTGCACACACACACACACACACACACACACACACAGAGAGAGAGAGAGAGAGAGAGAGAGAGAGAGAGAGAGAGAGAGAGAGAGAGAAGTGTGCATAGATGAACACACAATTACAGCTGGACCAATGATGACTCTATAGGTATAAGTGCTTGCTGGCAAGTCTGATGACCTGAGTTTGATTCCTCTGGTGATTTAAATAGGAATGGTCCCCATAGACTCACATGTTTAAATGCTTGGACCATAGGGAGTGGCACTATTAGGAGGTATGACCTTGTTGGAGGAAGTGTGTCACTGTGGAGGTGAGATTTGAGCTCTCATATATGCTCAAAATATGTCCAGTGTGACATACAGTTACATTCTACTGCCTATAGATCAAGATGTAGAACTCTTGGCTCCTCCAGCACCATGTCTGTGGCATGCTTCCTGTTTCCCACCATAATGATAATGGATTAAACCTCTGAAACCTGGTTTTCTTTATAAAAGTCGCCGTGGTCACTTTACAGCAATATAGCCCTAACTAAGACAATCCTTCAAATCTACATGGTAGATGAAAAGAATTGATCACCCCCAATTTGTTCATTTAGTATACACATGTATACACACACACTAAGCTGATGTCTGAAAACTAATGGAGAAAGAGGACTATTCAACCCCCAGAAGTTAGTGTGACTATCTCTGGAAAAGGAGGAGAATCGGAGAAGCCCCTTAGGTCACTCTTAGTTGTTGAGGAACTGGGAAGATTAGAAGGACAAGGTTGTCTGGACACAGCTAGAAAGGGAGGGTGTGAGGCCTGCAGAGTAGGTGAAAGTGATTGTGGAGAAACTCTTTTTTGATGTCAAAGATCATTGCAAGATAACACAGCCACTCCAGAGTCTTCTGCTAGATTTGAATGACACTAAATCTTTAGTGTGACAAAAGCTGCTGGTGGGGAAGCAGAAACCAAGAAGGAACCTTTGTTCTAAGTTAACAAAAGGTAGAGGGGTTTGGGCTTGGAGCTACAAAAGACAACAGTAGAAATAGAAGGAAGTGGTGGCCCTTGAGAAACAGAATTGACTGCTCTTTACAGAAGGAAAGTTCCAGGTTTGTCATTACATGGCCCATGGCCCATTCACCAAGATGCAGCACTTCAGGGAGGAAAAGGTTAGGGGTGAGCAGACATTTCCAAGACAGATGGATGATCAGTGTGTCTAATATGTAACAGGCAGAAGACTCAGGGATCTGGTTGAGACCAGCTGGGCACTCGGCTAATAGGAAACCCATGGGAGTGCTGGATATACCTTATGTGAGCACGAAGGAGAGGGCTAGAGTAGAACCTCTACGTTCCCTGTCCCACTACCTTCTCCCAGCTCATCTGCAGAGACGTGGCAATGACCAGAACTTTTGCACAGTCCAGTGGCCACTCACAGTAGGTTTACAGACTGTTACATTCTATTTTTATGAATGCAATATGGAACCCAGACATTCCAAATCCTCCTTAATTTCCTCCAGTACATCTATAATGCCCAACTGGTACTCAAGAACCCCTAAACTTGACAGTAGTGATACATTAGTATACTAACTACATCTACTAGTTAAGTTTGATATGTTGCTCTCTTATGATACAGTAAGGTTGTACCTGATTGATATTGTTGTGGTTTGAATAAGAACACTGTGTCCCCCCCCGCCCAGCCATGGGCTCATATATTTGCATGCTTGATCTCCAATTGAAGAACTTTCAGGGAAGGATTAAAAGGTATGGTCCTGATGGAGGAAGCATGTCAACAGTAGTGGACATTGAAGTTTCAAAAGCTCATGCTAGGCCCAGTCTCTCTCTCTCTCTCTCTCTCTCTCTCTCTCTCTCTCTCTCTCATATTCAGGATGTAGCTTTCAGCTGCTTCTTCAGCACCATGACTGTAATGTGTGCCACCCTGTTCTACACTAGGACCTCTAAAATTGTAAGCAAGCCTCCACTAAATGCTTATTTTTACAAGAATTGCCACGGTGATGATGCCTCATCACTTAAGTAAAAACTCTTAAGATGGAAATGTTACACCATGTCCCATGGTGGGATATAGGATATAGTGAATGATCACTTACCTATGTGCATATATTTACTTTAAAATTTTTTGAAAACAAATATTTTAATGTTCTCTACCTTCAATTTTTTTTGCCTTCTGTATTGACTGGTTTTGTGTGTCAACTTGACACAGGCTGGAGTTATCCCAGAGAAAGGAGCTTCAGTTGGTGAAGGGCCTCCATGAGATCCAGCTGCGGAGCATTTCCCAATTAGTGATCAGGGGGGAGGGCCCCTTGTGGGTGGTACCATCTCTGGGCTGATAGTCTTGGGTTCTATAAGAAAGCAAGCTGAGCAAGTCAGGGGAAGTAAGCCAGTAAGGAACATCCCTCCATGGCCTCCACATCAGCTCCTACTTCCTGACCTGCTTGAGTTCCAGTCCTGACTTCCTTTAGTGATGAATAGCAGTGTGGAAGTGTAAGCTGAATAAACCCTTTCCTTCCCAACTTGCTTCTTGGTCATGATGGAATAGAAACCCTGACTAAGACACCTTCTTATAACTAACTGGCTAATTGGCTTGACCAGTAACTAGGATGATTTTCTTACCCTTATGTATGTATAATGAACTTTAATGATATTCATTTTTAGGATCCCACATTACAGCCAGACTGTGGTAGCCACATGACTCAGAGGAGGGTGGAAAACTGGAACTCTCTAAGGAGTCCACCCTGACCACCGCTGGCCAAGAAACATGAACTCTGAACTCTGACATTGCAAGATTCACATTTTCTAGGTCCAGTTTTTTATCTTCCCTCCTCCTTTCTTGTTTGTTGAGTAACTAACCAAGACACTGTTGGTCTCAAGAGCCTCCAGGGAGGAGAGTAAATGAATACATTTATTGTTTAGTCTTTCACTGATTGGCTAGACTAGCTGGCCAGGGATACTCTTGAAAATGATGACTGTCTGCCCCCAGTGCTGGGGATATAAATGCTTGCCAATACACCTAGCTATGTTGTAGGTGATGAGAGTCTGAATCTGGGGCCTCATGCTTGTGCAAGCAAGCATGCTGCCCGCTTCATCATGTTCTTAGCCAGCCGTCTTTAATGAGAGACACAGATCTGAAAACTGACATTCCAACAGCTAGCAGATGGAAGAAAGATGAAAGAAAAATGTTATGGAATGTTTTTATTTGGAACCATAAGAGAAGCATTTAAAATAAATCTTCAAATTCTTTTCCATTAACTCTATTTAAGTAATTAATTTGTAAGACTTGGTTCATTTATATTCACTTGACTGTAAAAAAGATTAACTTTTGGTAATGTGTACACCATCAAGCCCGATCAAGCCAAATAGGATAGTTAACTAAAATGATTAATGGATGCAGATTTAGTTGAGAGCTTTAAATCGAGAATGTCTTGCTGAAGTCAGGGTTGATTAGTTCTCCATCTAACGCTGGTGCTATTAAAAGCCTTAAGCAATTCAGATAAACTCATTGAGCAAACTTTCAATAGGGTGAAAGACATCAGGGTGAATTTTGCTGGTAGACTGGTGGGTGTAGATGTTTACAGGGAGGGGACTTTACTGATGGGGTGGAAGAATGGAAGAATGGGAGGCAGAGGGGCTGAGCAGGTGGCATCAACCACGGCAAAACCAAAGAAGTTTGGAATTAAAGAAAAAAATCATCTTTACACAAGGATTCCAAATGGTGTAAGGCTATGAATATTGATCATTTAGCTTCAGAATGTTCAGGAATCCGGAGAAAAAAATAAATGAAGGAGAGTCAAGAAGTTACTACAGAGACATGCCCTAGTAACTCTTCTAAAAGTGAATCCACAGGGAAATCACTCTAGCCGGTGATGGAAGCCACCACTTCTGCTATTAAGGGAACAGAGGTAAAGGTGACTCGGGTCCTGAGGCCCTGATCCAATGACTGGGAACCACAGTTCTCCAGGGTCTGGAAAGCGAACTGGAGGGTTGAGCCAATGGAATTGAAAGTGAGACTCTAATTGACAGAAGAGACATCCCACCTGAACTAATGGTACAGGTAGCTGTGACTTGTGAAAAATAAGTGACTGAGGGACTGTTAAAATATCTCCACTGTCTGTGCCTTCCAAACCTTCCATTTTCCACATTTCCTGAAGTTTCCCAACTCCAGCTTTGCCCAGGGTCTGAGGAGGGAGATCTGCCAGTGGGTCAGAACACACCAGAAGGCACCTGTTATCCTGAATGCTGCTTTGACAACTCCAGAAAAAAGGCAGCAAATAATTTCGACCCCTGTATGTAGTTCCACCTAACAAAAAGAACAAGAAAACACACTTCCATTCACATGAAAAAGGAAAAGCACCCAACCATGTTCACAGAAAAATTGTATCTGTTATAAATCCTATCAATCTAAAGTACTTGGCATGCTTCTGAGATTCCTAGGCCCAAAGTCATTCACAAAAGGAAAATGACATTATTAAGAATTTTGCCATGAAATACTCAATCTTAACGTGTTTTTATATATTTCTTCATCAGAGATATTTTCCATGTAAATCTTCAATTTTATCAGAAAATGGTTGTAATTCACTTTCAACCAACTTAGAAATATTTTTATGCCTACCATTTTATCTGTACAATTTTCCATGATAATCTTCAATTTTAATGTTTTTCCACATATTTTTTTCAATCTTATCAGGAATATTTTCCATGTAAATCTTCAATTTTATCAGAAAATGGTTATAATTCTACTTTCAATCAACTTAGGAATATTTTTATTCCTACCAATTTATCTGCATAAATTTCTTCAATTTTTATCAGAGATAGTTTCCATGTAAATCTTCAATTTTATCAGAAAATGGTTTTAATTCTACTTTCAATCAATTTAGGTATATTTTTATGCCTACCATCTTATCTGTATAATTTTTCATGAAATAGTCAGTTTTAATGTGTTTTTCTATATATTTCTTGAGTTTTATCAGAAATATTTTCCTTGTAGATCTTCAATTTTATCAGAAAATGTTTATAATTCCACTTTCAATCAACATAGGAATATTTTTATGCCTACCGTTTTATCTGTATAATTTTTCATGAAATAGTCAATCTTAACGTGTTTTTCTACATATTTCTTCAATTTTATCAGAGATATTTTCCATGTATATTTACACAATGGAATACTACTCAGCAATTAAAAACAATGAATTCATGAAATTTTTAGGCAAATGGAGATCAGGGGGAGGGAAGAGGGCTTATGGGACTTTCGGGGAGCGGGGAACCGGGAAAGAGGAAATCGTTTGGAATGTAAATAAAGAATATAGAAAATTAAAAATTAAAAAAAGAAGATAATATCTAGACATGGTAGCAAATGACAAATCCTGGTATTTGGTAAAAGGATCCTTACAACCTCAAAGCCAGTTTGGTTTGCATAGATATTTCCAGGTCAGTCGGAAGTATAGAATGAGATTCTGTCTCAGAACATAGAGAGGAAGTAAAAGAAGGAGGAAGAGGAGGGGGGAAAGGAAGAAGGAAGAGAGAAACAAGGAGAAGGGAGAGAGGGAAATTAATCCTGGACTCAATCCCCAAATCCCCGTTATCTTTGTTTTTGCTTTATCCCCCTGCCTTAACCTGTTTGGGTGATAGGATTCCTGTAGAGCATAGCCCCACCTACCTTTCCTTAGTTTCTCACCTTTTGACATGCCAGGGGTTGAAGAATCAAACATTCCTGTTTATCCCTAGTTAGGAGGTTTATATAATCCAAATCCATACATTGAAGCCCTCATCCACAACGGGACAACGTTGGCGGGAGGGCCTTCCCAAGAGAAAATTAAGCTTAAGCAATCTTAGGGGATGTCCCATAATTCCACTGGCTTGGTGAACTTATGGGGGAAGAAGCCCTGGAACCCCTCGCTTGCCTCCAACAGGACCACCCCTTCCTCCTCCTCATTTCTTCTCTCTCCTCCTCAGCTCGAGTCCTGCCACACAAGGACACACAAGGATGGCAGTGGTCTGAAAAGAGGCTTAACCTGGTGTTCCCAACTTAAGGAAATATGGGGAGATAAACCTTCGGCCTCCATGTCTGTTATTGTCCAATTCCCCACAAGGCTATCAGACAGGCCCACAGAGAGCTCCCACCTTCACAGGGTCCACTCACCTGTTGATCTTCTCATTCTGAGAGTGCTCTCCATCGTCCACAGCCCCCAGCGGGAGCATCAGCACACTCTTTTGTGTGATAGTCTGGAATATTTTGGCAATAGGAATGGTTGACCCATCCTGGATCATATCAGGATCGACTCCAAACACTAAAACACAGGCCAAAAAGGCACTAGAATAAATCACGATAAGACTCTGAGGATGATAATGTATGTGAGTATAGTAATGCGTACTTTTCTTTATTTCTCTGGAGTCTTGTCAAGTAGCCCAAGCTGGCCTGTAATTCACTATATAGCCCAGACTTCTGTCAAACTCAAAAGTTCTGTGCTTCCCGGGTGCTGGACTTGCGTGTGGCCATACTTGGCTTAAAATTTTAATTTTGAAGCAAGGTAAATTTTTTAGAAATTGCAAACATAGCCCACACAGCATTCCTATATAGCACCAACTCTGCTTTCCTCCTATAAACATCTTATGTAACTATTGTGCAACAACCAAGAATCAGAAACTAACAATAGTATATTTTTCTTTTTTTCCCTTTGTGTTTGATTGATTTTTGTTCTTGTTTTTTGTTTTGTTTGTTTTTCATGACAAGATTTCTTTTTTTGCTTGTTTTGGATGGGCACCAAAATTACATTTATTTTAAATTCACTTTATATTCTGATCTCTGTCCCTCCCTCCAGCTTCCTCCTCTTCTCCTCTGAGAGAGTGGAGGCCCCTCTAGGTATCCCCCAGCCTAGCACATCAAATCTCTGTAGGGCTTGGGCTTCTTCTCCGTCTGAGGCCAGACAAGACAACAGAGTGGGG
The DNA here is from genome assembly GCA_036184795.1 of Tokudaia tokunoshimensis. Taxonomy (NCBI): domain Eukaryota; kingdom Metazoa; phylum Chordata; class Mammalia; order Rodentia; family Muridae; genus Tokudaia; species Tokudaia tokunoshimensis. The sequence goes on from BTHU01000017.1 coordinate 62,418,881, forward strand.
GAAATGGATCCCATAGACAAGCAACAGCTTCAGGGACAGTCCACCCCCTCTAATTGTTCAGGACCCACACAAAAGCTGAGCAGTACATCTGCTACATATGTGTGGGGGCAGGGGGGTACTCTAGGTCCATCTGTGCTCTTTAGTTAGTGGTTCAGTCTCTGAAGGCCCTCAAGGGTCCAGGTTAGTTGACTCTGTTGATCTTCCTGTGGGGTTTCTATATCCCCTTTGGGGCCCTCAATCCTTCCCCCCAACTCTTCTAAGAGGTCCCAAGCTCCATTCTATGTTTGGCTGTGGGTCTCTGCATCTGTCTAAGTCAGCTGCTCAGTGGAGCCTCTCAGAGGACAGTCATGTAGGCTCATGTCTCCAAGCATAACAGAGTATCATTAATAGTGTCAGGGATTTGTACTTGCCCATGGGATGGGTCTCTGGTTAGGCTGGTCATTGCTTGGCCCTTCCCTCAGTCTCTGCTTGCATTTCTTGTAGGCAGGACAAATTTGGGATACAAAATTTTGTGGGTGGGTTGATATCCCTATCGCTCCACTGGGGTTCCTGCTTGGCTATAGGAGGTAACTTCTTCAGGTTCTATATTCCCACTGCTGTGAGTCTCAGCTAAGGTCACCCCATTGATTCTTGGGAGCTTCCCCTATCCCAGGTCTCTGGCACATCCTCAAGATGCACCCCCCACCCCTGACATCTACAGATTTCCATTCATCCTTATGGTCATCTGGCTATCTCCTTGAGATAGGGTTTCTTCATGTAGCCTTGACTGTCCTGGAACAAGCTCTGTAGACTGCCTGGTTAATCCTTGATCTCACAGAGATCTGACTGCCTCTGCCTCAAGAGTGCTGGAATTAAAGGTGTGCACCAGCACTGCCTGGCTTAGCAGTGGTACCTTTTATCTACTAATGTTGTAAGACTCTTCCTGGTCAGAGGTGAGCAAACATTTGCTCATTCTAGCCAAGGCACCAAAACACCAGGGGGTGGGGTGGGGGAGAATCCTAAGTCTAGTTTGGCGCCCCAGTGAGTTCAATTGGTGCCAGGTGCAGGAGCATGGACAACAAATGCCCCCTTATACCAGGAATTGTTAACCATTACATCTACTCATGGAGAAGCATGGCCTCTTACCTCCACTGTGAAGGTTTCCTTGCGGCCGGCCCTCTGCCACCTTTCCTCCTTTCACAAAGAAACATTAGCCACCCTAATACTGTGAGGGTCTTCTGCTAATAATTATAGTTGACTTTAAGGGAGGAACTACTGTGTTGGGCATGGAGGACAAAGTTCCCCAACAAATGACTGTATTCCAGACTTAGTTAACATTTCATTCATCTTTCCTTCTTCCTATTCCTGGATCTGACAGACCCCACCAGCCTTGGGTTGTTACAAGTTTCCTCAGTGTTCTCTCATCTTTCACACCCTTGTCCCTTGTACAGGGTATTGGTCAGCTGTTTACATGGTGTTCTTCAGTTTGATGTAGTATCATGTTTTCCCATAACTGGAAGACGTTGTGCACATTTTGCCAAGATTCAAAATGATATGCTTATACTTTTAGTTCTAGTTTCATTTCTGTTGTGATAATATTCCTGACAAAGATAGTTTAGGGCAGACAGGATTATTTCATCTTACAATTACAGACTTCAGCTCATCATTGCAGGGAAGTCAAGGCAGGAACTTCAAACAGCTGGCTATGTCACATCTATGGTCAAGAGGTGGGAGAAGTGTGTGCACTCATGCTCACTTGCTTGTTCAGGATTCCTGCATAAGGAGTGGTGCTACCCACAGTGGATTGAATTTTCCCATATCAATTGTCTTCATCAACACAATCCCTCATACTCATTCCCACAGGGCAGCGCAATCTAGGTAATTCTGTGTTGAGACTTTCCAGGTGATGCTCAGTTGTGTCTGTTGACATGAATTAAATGTTATGGAAGTGGAGTTTTGTTGTCGTCATCCTATGATGACATATATAAATTTAGCTGTCCTTACCTATCAACCTCATGTCATCATCTTTTTTTTTTCCAGTTTTCAAGGTACCTCATGAAGTACTTTCAGCTGCTGCCCTTGGCATTAGACAGAGATTAGCTCAACCTCCAGCTCTGAGAAAAGGTTACCAGTGGAGGTGTGGAAATGGAAAAGAAGGAAGTGAAACAAAGCATGCCACCTCCTCTTTTTAAAATTAGGTCTATTTACTTATTTTATTTTATGTGCAGTTGTGTCATACCTGCTCCTCTGGGTGCATGCCACAAGCATTCCTGGTCCCTACAAAGGTCAGAAGAAAGGATTGGATCTTCTGGACCTGGAGTGACTGATGGTTATGAACCGTCGTGTGAGTGTGAGGAGCTGAACCTGGGTGGCCACAAGAGCAACAAGTGCTCTAAACCACTGAGCCATCTCTGCGACCCCATGTACTCTCTCTTTACTCACAAAGGCAAGTGAGAATGTGGATAGAAGCCTTGTTGTTAGAGCAGATTTGCTCTCAGGACTAACACAGTGCTCTTTAGCAAATGTCTCTATAAACCTCCTCTGCTACCTGAAGACTTGTGAGGGCCACAAGAAGTGCCAGGTAAGAAGCCTCCTGTGCATACAATACTGTGCCCTGTGTGGTGGTTAACTTTGGCCACTTGCAAGAGGCGAATGAGTGTCCTATGCATTCTAGTCAAAGAAAGTGTTTCATAACTCTATATGGTATCTGCATTTTCTGTTTCAAACACATCATTTCTCAGTGACATTCCAATTGCCTTCCTGACTCTTCCCCTTTGACATGTTACTAGTGAAATATCTGTTAACAATAGGATCATTAGGAACAACACTATAGGAGAGAATGGCTCTCTAAATCTTAGATTTATTCTGTGTGTTTTCCGGTCTGTGTTCCTCAATTCCAGCAGAGAGTTTATGCTTCAAAAAGGTCTGGGCAAGGCTGGAAGGATGGCTCGGTGGGTAAAAAGACTTACTACCCTTTCCAGAAGTTCTTGGTTTTTCATAGTACACAGACGGTTCTCATAATCATCCAGTGTAGTTACTCCAGGGGATCCAATGTCCTCTCTGACCTCCAGTTGTTGCACATATGCAGATACAGGCAAAACACTCAACACATAAAATAACTCTAAAGAATTAATAGAAAAAGCCTGGGCTTTCCTATTTTGCTCAGTCCACAAGTTTGGAGGTTTCAGTTCATCTTCAGTATATGGAGGATCTGTCTAGTAAGGTGTTGTTGCCATGGAAACAAAGACTGGCTATTCTGAAGGAATGGACTTGCTAGTGAGAGCAAAGACAAGCAGGCAAAGAGAGCAAGCTTCCTGCTCCCATGTCCTTAGTATAGACTTCTAGCAGAAGGTGCAGCCCAGGCTAAAGATGGATCTTCACACCTCAAAGATCCAGGTTAGAAGTGCGTCTTCCCACTTCAAATTATTTAATTAAGAAAAAAAATTCCTCACAGATATGCCCAAACATTTGGGTTTTAGTTAATTCCAGATGTAGTCAACAACCAAGAATGACCATCACAGTAATATATCTCCATAAATCCCTTTTGTGGGAACCCCATATTTATGGTCACATGAATGAAGCAGTCTAGCGATAGACTTAGAATGTGGTAAACTATAACCAGAGTAGCAAACCTAAGTAAAAATGGGTCCATGACTGTAAATTATTAGAGAAAATTATATTCATTCAAAGCACAACAAAGATGGTTATCTCTTGCTTTCTCTCTATATCTCTGTCTGACTCTGACTCTGTCTCTGTCTCTGTCTCTCTCTGTCTCTCTCTCTCTCTCTCTCTTTCACACACACACACACACACACACACACACCACCACCACCACCACCACCACCACCATCACCACCAAGCAGTGCTCTCAGGAGACAACTACCTTTACATGTTTGGATCTCATTTTTAATTCCTGCTTCATCCAGCTGTTATAGCTTGTTCCTTTCTATGACCAAGAAGAGATGCTCATAGGAATGATCTTTCCACTGGACTATAGCATCTCCTTTTATAATCCCTAAGTGTCTACCATGCTGTTAAAGAGATGGCCAATATGTCTGTAAGTTTTCCTTTAGGAGAGTATTAAGTTTTCCTAATCTATCATTTTGGTTAAAGACTTTAATTTGAACCCTGGCTTTTCTGTTTAGTAGCTAAGTGCCTGTGATTGTTAATCGTCATTGTTAGCTTGATTGGATTTAGAATCACCTGGAAGGCTGAGGCACAGCTCTATGCCCATCTGTGAGTGTCTCCAAAGAGAATTAATTGGTAGGGAGAAGAGCCACCCTGAATGAGAGAGATAGCAGTCCTTGGGCTTGGGCAATGGACTGGACAAAATGGAGTGACCGTTCTGAAGACCAGTAGCTCTCCAGGAATCTTCCAGGCCTCCTGTATCAAGTTAGCACCCAGCCTCACAGAGTAAGCAGCTATCTCACAATGTAATACAGCCATTGTTGGAATACCCAGACTATCTCAGGAAAAGCAGTTAGATACATACTTTTAATACATACTCATTCTATTGCTTCTGTCCCACTAGAAAACTGCAACCAGAGCACCACAGATAAAGAAGACAGTTGATATTTTGAGTTTTAAAAGTGTCTTGTCTCTGCTGCAAATAGGTGAATAAAAAATACAAGTCCCACCTGTTTTAATGGCTCTTCGTGCTGCAAGGTACTGAGTGTCACTGATGTTTGCAGCCCATGGGTGGAGTCCTAGTGCCATGGAAATAGCCATCTTGTTGAAACTATTCCTTTTAGAGAACACAGCTTCGAGATGCTGAGTCACCTAGAAGGTGACACAGTGAATAGTATTTGTTCATGCAGAATGTATAGTTTTCCACCCAGAAACCAGTGGAAACCTTGATCTGATAAGTTTGAGCATTGTGAGCCCTTAGTTATGCCACTGGGTGCATGACAGTGAACAGAAGATTCCAAGGCTTTGGGCTTTACCCAGAGGGGGAAAAATGGGCTCTAATTACTCCTCAACCCATGTAACTTCACAGTCTCTCATCTGTAGTGGCAGCTCAGTGATGTTTGCTGCAAAGTATGAAACACAATGACATACAGTTCTTTAGTTGCTATGTCTTTGGTTTTCTGATCTAATAGCACTCTAGTGAATATTTGGGGGACATTGCATGTCCTGGGAAATTCTGCAAAGTGGGAGTAATTCTAAGCTAAACAATGAAGGAGGCATTCCAACAGTCTGCTCTACTCCTTTCCAACGGCTGACGAGGCACTCCTCCCTGGAGGCTCCAGCCTCCAGATGATTGCTTCCATTTCATTTCTTCAGCTAGAATTCATTAGCCCCAAGGTGCTGGGGATGTAGCCACTAATGAGGCAAGGAAGGTCCTGTTCAATATAATGTGTATTATAAGATTAAACAGCGTGCTTCCCAAAGGAAGGAAAGCAGCAGGAGGGGAGAGCAGATGGAAGAGGAAAGGAGACTTTTAGAACGCAATTCGAGCCCAAGACAGAGGACTTACAAGGCCAGAGACCAAGGAGGGCATTGAGGTATTTCCTGAGCTCCCTTATTCAAGAGTCTACTCCCTGTTAAAACAACTGGAGGTAAATTAATAATGGGCTGATAACATAGATGGCTCACTCCTTCTATAGCGTTTCCCTTACAATGACTCTTTCAACACGCTGATTTCAAACATCATGAGTAAGAAATACTTGGGCCTGAGAGTTTCTGGCTCCAGCCAAGCGTAGTCATGTGCCCACTCCATCTATGTGTAAAATCAATTTTCCTTTTATAGCTACCGTCTAATTTTTAAAAATTTCCCATCACTGCACCTCCAAATGGCTAGTTCTTTGACCTCTGTAATTGCATGTGTAATTGAGGGAAGAGGTTTTCACCAAGTAAGATTGATGGAGGTATCTTGACATTTATTCCATTCTTTGTATTGGAAAAAAAAATGAAACTTCAGTGATAACCACAGAAATGCTTAGTTTGCCATAGTGCATGGAACCCAGAAAGGGTACTGTTGGACCTGGTGACAACAGACAATTCTTACCTGTTTCTCTACCACAGATGGAGTCATGGGAGGGACTAGACGGATTGAAAATTTTCCTAGGACTCGACCAGGAATGACTGTTTTAGTTCCAGGCTCATTAAACGCGCCCTCAATGCCATGGATGGAGAGAGATGGATACCTCCACAGATGCATCAGGAGTTCCTCCTAAACCATGCAAAGAACATGGGACTAAAGCTCAGTTGAGGGCTGGGACTGTAGCCCAGTTGGGCAGAGTGCTTGTCTAGCACACACAGAGCTCAGTTTAGTCCCCATCACCACATAATCTAGGCCTGGTGGAAGATGCCTTTACTCTCAGAATTTGGGAGGTGGAGGCAAGAAAATCAGGAATTCAAGGTCACCCTTGGCTCCTTAGTGAGTATGAGACCAGCTTCAGCTAGAAGAGATCATACTTCAAAATCAAAAAGCAAGTCAGGTGTGGTTGCACACACCTTTAACCCCAGCACAGAAACAAACAGGCAGATCTCTGTAAATTCAAGACCAGACTAGTTTACATAGTGAGTTTCAGGCCAACCAGGGAAATATAATGAGACCTAGTCTCAAAGTAGATAGATGATAGATTGGGAGATAGACAGATAGAAAGATAGATGGAAGAAATGATTAGGGGTATAGCTCAAGAGTAGTACTTGCTTAACATGCACAAAGCCCTAGGGCCATTCCCCTAGCACTGCAAATAAAACAAATCTCAGCTGAATTAAATTGCTTGTATCTCTAACATCTATGCTCCCGAGACCCACTCATTAACAAGTTAATTAGCATCAAATTAGCTATATCTGGACTAATGATATAGGCAGACTAATAATATCAGCATATGAGGCGTCTTGTATCCTGCTGCCTCAAGCTTTGCATGCTGCCGCCAGAAAAAACTCCCTGTTAGGGGAACCGGTTCAGAAATTGAATCCAGGGTCAATGAGATGACTCAGTGGGTACAAGCACTTGCCATAGAGCCTGACAACCTGAATTTGATCCCCAGAATCCAAGTAAAACAGTTGTGCAGGCATGCATCTGCAATCCTAGCACTGCTTCCATAGGAAGAGAGGCAGAAATATGAGCACATAGGCTAGCTGGCCTGGGGTTTGAAGAGTGGGAGAGCCGAGAGGTGAGGTGGAAGGAGAGAACCAACTCCTGAACGTTATCCTCTGGCTCCATATATGTCATACAAACATACCATACATTAATAGTATTAATAATAATAATAATAATAATAATAATAATAATAATAATGGAAAATAGTTTAAAAAGAAACTGGATCCAATTATAAATATCTAACCAGTGCTATACACTGATAATGAAAGTACTAAATTTTATTTCTCAGAGCTCCTTAAATAAGTCTTCAGTGTTCAAGTCAATTTCATTCTAGTGTAGTTTCACAAATTTAGTCTGTGGGAAGAAATGCACTCATAGAAAACACTAGCACTTACAATAAGCATGGATTTGCCCTCTCTGGGCAGTTCCTAGGGAATCAACCACAGCTACCAACATTTGAACAGGAAACTGTTTCTAAGATTCAATTTTGCTTGTGTGTGTGTGTGTGTGTGTGTGTTTGTGTGAATTGTATGAGTGTGTGTATGTGTATGAGTATGTGTGTGTATGTGTGTGAATGCCCTGAGGGGTCTTGGAAATGCCTAAGTGAATGATTACAAGTGTTGGAGCTGATGTTGCAGACAGCGGCTCCCAATTTTTTGAACATTCAGAAAGTTCAGCTCCCTGATAGAAAGGGGAATGGGATTTAAATTAATAAACTGCTGTGGAAAGACACTGCTGCTGAACGAATCATTATTCATGGTTAGATGCAGACGCCTGTACCAACTGTTCCCTAGGACAACTGATCCAGACCAGAGGAAAGTGGCCGTGAAAGTCAAAACCCGTCTGCAATTTAACCTTTGCCTGTGCACTAAGATGCAGAGACCCACACTATGCGGTGCTCATTAGACACTTGGAAAACATAATTTGGGAGCAGCATCCTCATTTGAATCATGTGTGCAGTTATGGTTATACCTTGGTATCAAACAGAAATTTCTTAACTTGGTTGCTCTTCTGGTATTCTTCTAGGTCCAGATCAATGTTTTCATACATTGTCTTTTCCTCCTCTGTAATAGGAGCCATTTGATCATAGATTCCAGGAATTAGGATGTGGCCTGATGAATCTACCAGACTACCTACAGAAGGGATGCAGAGATTAGAAATGTACCAATGCTGTGGTCCTGGAACAAGGTCAGATAAGACCCCATCCCTTACCCCGGCTCTCGGTGGCAAAAGCAGCCCCATGATTGTGTCTGTCCCCTGGCCAGAACCAGGGGCAACAATTCCATTTAACCAAGAGGTTCCAGTGCCAAGAAGGAAGTGGTCGCAAGGCAGGCTCAGCCTGAGTCAGACTGTGCCAGTGGCCACCTAGCCAAGGGCAGAGCTGAGCTAAGGGTCTGTATCGTCAATATCACAAGCAAGCTTTGTGCTTGTATTTTATCTTATTCCAAGTTAAGAAATGATAGTTATAGATTATTAAATATATGCATGTGCATATATTTTACACACACATTCATACAGTCTCATACAAGAAACTGAAACTTCCCAAAATCTTTTCTCAGCTTTCCCTTACTCTCTCTCTCTCTCTCTCTCTCTCTCTCTCTCTCTCTAAGAAAATATATACCATAGACAGAGTACAACCAGAAAGGACAGCAGTTTCCTGGAAAATGGTCACAGGAAGCCAAACTTGAAGTGCAAGTGTGTCAAGGTAGCGGAATGCATGGGGAAATATCAGTGTTCTGCATTTCGTCAACTCCTCTTTGCCTCTCTCCTGTCCAAAGCTTCCCCAAGACTTCTATTTCTTCTATGGCTGTGCTACAAAATAGTATTGCATACTGTTGTGCTTCTAGTCCTGGGTTACACCATCCCTTCATTAGCCCAGTGAATGGTACTGTGTGCTAAATAATATGCTGTGGGTCATCCTCACAGCACAGCTGATGATGTCATAAATTCCAGACGCAGAGTAGCCACTAGCTGGGGGTGAAGTTGCTTCCTCCTTTACTTTTCGTCCTCTTCCTCCTCCTCCTCTTCTCCTCCCCCCTCTCTCTTGGTTTGATTTTCTCCCCACTGCTATCTTCTTGAAACTGGTGTTCAGAACAATGACCCCTTACACGATTTTCTCCCCACTGCTATCTTCTTGAAACTGGTGTTCAGAACAATGACCCCTTACACGTTCTCTTCCTTCCGGGTGTTGCAATCCGTCATAAATGCTGTGTCTAGGGAGAGAAACTTGGAGTAACTGGTGTTTATTTTAGTATTTAATAAACCAAATTCTGTTACCAAAACATTATTCTCTGTAGGAAAAGGTGACATTTTAACAGACAGGATGGCTATTCGAACCACCACGCAGGGCATCTCCAAGGCAAGCTGACTAGTGAAAATAGATGAGTTAAAGAGCTCTGGGCACAAGAAATTGACAACAAATGTCAGTCTTTCGTATCCATACATATGTTCACAGACACAACATACACACATGTACACACAGACAAATAGGAATATACATATGTACATATACCCCACATACATACTTTTGTACTAGATAGACAGATAGATAGATAGATGATAGATAGATAGATAGATAGATAGATAGATAGATAGATAGATAGATAGATAGACAGACAGACAGATAGATAGAAGGATGGATAGATGGATGAATGGATGGATGAATGAATGGGTGGATGGATAGACAGACAGACAGACAGACAGACACTGAAGGATTGATCCTGGCTACTACCAGTTTGTAATGTATTTTTTACCAAAAACATAAAAACATCACCAACAAAACAATCACAAAATCTTCCTTCCACCTGAACCTCTTTGCTTTTCCTCACTATCTCAGATGCAAGGACAGATGGGGAAATGTGTGACATGGGCCGTGTTTATATCTCCAGCCAGAAAAAAAAAAAGCCATGTAGTCAAGTAGTATATATCAAGAAGATCTCTGAGGAGGAATGATGACTTAGGAGGAGGAGCTACAGGGAGTCAATGAGACCACATGGCCATGCAGGGTAGCTGATCCAAGGAGATGGTGTGCAAGATGGATACCATCCTGGCACTGAAACCTTTTATAGAACTTGGCAGGACTTTTGTTATTTAGGTACCTTTGACAAGTAGATCGGAGTACTATAGGCATCAAAGGCAGACTAACCGAAAGAACCAGGATGCTGGTCAGTAGCATTCTTGATGAAGATGTGGTAACCTAGATGTCCTCAGTGGACTATGCTGGGGTTTGAGCATAATTAGATTTCTTGGTACACACTGGATTTTAAAATTGTAATATTTGTTCTACACCTCCGTCTTCTCCACTACCAGGCTGAAAGAAATGTCTGTGAGCATACATGTTAACTGAGGAAAGATGCTTTACCCATCTTCTCTTCCCTTGTAGTTCACTCACATGAAATCTGATTAAGGAGATCCATAGAGGTGCCCCCAGGGACTGCGGAATGTTCACATTTGCTATTTAGAAGTAATCTTGTATTAGAGAAACTATATCATTCTTCACCACTGGTACATTACTCCATCATGAGGTCATTCCTCCCTTCCTGCTCACTTTCATGGACATCATGAACCTGAGACCATAAAGTCACTTTGGAAAGTACACGGAAGGGAAAGGAGCTATCTTAGAAGCCCCAACTGGAAACATCACCATTGTTCCAGGAGCACCTTAGAATTTTGACATTCTAAATAGTAGATATCAGGTATCTATAATGCCTTTGGCAACCAGGCATGGTGGCTCACACCTCCCTGTAATCTCAGTACTTGGAAGAAGAAGGCAAGATGATTTGAGGTCTCATGGTCAGTCCTGTCTCAGAAGATGAGAAACTAAGGCTGGGGCTAGGGTTCTGTTGATACAGTGCTTTGCTCAGCATTTCTGAAGTCTGGGCTCCATCTCTAGTACTGCATGAACCAAGCATGGCAGTGTATGCCCATCATCCCAGCTCTCTGGCCGGAGGTCCCAAAGGACCACAATGTGTTCTTTATGCAAACTTTTTCCTTTATTTTTTTATGTGGCAAACTGAGGTATTGTACAACTTTTGAACCTTAAAATAGCAGTCCACCAAGTGTGGCTACACCCTTGTGAGGATCCCCCACGAGGACTGTGGAAGAGGCTTCTACAAGTGAGGCCTCTCAAGTTTAAGTTTTCCTAGTTTCCTGGGGGACTCTACTTAGGCAGCATTGGTACTGACAAGAGCTACCAGATAGGTCAAGCCTGGGAAAATTGGATCTCTGAGAACAACTCTGTTTGCACAGGCTAGTCAGTCTGCAGGAAGTCAGGAGCAGAGGTCTGGTGAACTGCAGTCAGCAAACACATTGGCATCTCTGTGCCAATCAACCTTGGAAAGTAATGCCAAGTAACATTCAAATATTTGACACTATCATCTCTGGAGTCCTTGGTAAGATAAGAGCTGTATTTTTCTGGCCAGGGCAAACCATTAATAATACTCCATGCATATCCTATTGTATCGTCAAAATAACACTTATGTGCTGACTAGTTTTGTGTTAACAGCTATGGTCATGTGAGAAGAGAGATTCTCAATTAAGGAAATGCCTAAATTGAGCTACAGGCAAGGGCATCTTCTTAATTGATGATTGATGTGGGAGGGCCCATTCCATTGTAGGTGGGGCCACCCCTGGACTGATGGTCCTGGCTGCTTTAAGAAAGCAGGCTAAGCAAGCCATGAAGAGCAAGTCAGTAAGTAGCACTCCTCCCTGGTCTCTGCATCATCTCCTGCCTCCAGGTTCCTGACCTGTTTGAGTTTCTGTCCTGACTTCCTCAATGATGAGCAGTGATATGGAAGTATAAATCAAATAAACCTTTTCTTTCCCCAAGTGACTTTTGGTCATGGTGTTTCATGACAGCAATAGTAACCCTCAGAAAACTTACTAGGTGAACATGTAATGATGCCCACTTCCAACTGGGAAAACCCAAAACTAAGTAACTGAAGTAACTTGCTGAATTTCATGCAGTTGATCAATGGCAGTGCCTGACTACAGCTAGTCACTCCCACCAAGAACCTACACGATCCAAGGGTACTGAGGGCTGGGCTGTCATGGGTACCACTTATGGAACAGAGGCTGCTGGTATAGAGCTTCACTCATGACATCACTTAACTCTGTTTTGAAGTGTTGTCACTTGCTCATTTATCTGCAGTCAGAAAGTTCTCCTTTGTATGGGAAGATGGCATCTATACTTCAACTGGCTTGGGGATATCATTCCTGTCTCCTTGTTCTAGAAGCATTGGGGGGAGTCAGGGATGGCTCCTATAACTTTTTCAGGTCTCTAGATCCCCTTATATTTGTGTATGGCCAGATATATCATAATACCCAATAAAAGAAGATTTGGAGGCTGCAGAGATGGACCAGGCAATAAATGCTTGCCATAGAAGCATGGGGACTTGCATTTGATACCTTAGACTCATGTAAAAAAAATACAGACACTGTGCCAGAGAATATGGTACACACCTTTCATTTTAAAAATCAAGAAGCTCAGGCAGACAGATCTCTATAAATCTAAGATCAGCCTGGTCTCCATAGGAAGCTTCAGGCTAGCCAAGGCTGAAGAGTGAGACCCTGTCTCAAAAGATAAAAATCTGGGCACAGTGACATGCAGATACAAATTCAGCTCCAGGGATGCAGAGGTAAAAGTCTAGGGTAGCCTAGTCAGATTAGCGTACTTGGTAAGCTCTGCATTCCAATATCTCAATAATAAAAAGGACAGCACCGGAGAAATGAGGAATGACACCCAGGATTGACCTCTGGCCTTCATATGCATGCCACATATATGTACTGCACACATTTGTGTGCCTGCACATATATACATGTATACAAAATAAACAACTTTTAAAAACAAACAAATAGAAAATAAGTAAAAGCAGAGTTATCAGTTCATGAAAAGAAATAACACATAGCATGGGCTTCAAAGCAAGCCTAGAGAGCACAAGGGATGGAAGAAAGAAAAGGTTAAGCACATAGTTTTTCTATTACTACAAACTTTTCCAGAGATGATCCAGAAACCAAGGAGAACAAACAGAACTGATGTGCAGAATACGTTACTACCTAGAAGAGCAATCAAGTCAGTCATTGGTTCGTTGAGGATGCCACCAAAGGTTCCTGAATGGAAATCTTGATCTCTACACTTCACCTGTAAAGTAGATCAAAGAGAATAAACTTACCCATGTCGTGGTCCCTTTGCACATAGTGGAAGGTATGCCTAGTAGTCTCTCTCTCTCTCTCTCTCTCTCTCTCTCTCTCTCTCTCTCTCTCTCTCTCTCTCTCTCTCTCTCTCTCTCTCTCTCTCTTTCTCCACTCCCCCCACCATGTGTGTTTGTTTGTGTGTGTGTGTGTGTATGTGTGTGTGTGTGTGTGTTGGGTATGGTATGGTGAGTGTATGGATATGTGTGTACCTATGTGCAAGGGTATACATTGTATACAGAGAATTGTGCCAGAGAACAATGTCATCAAGTGTCTCCCTTCATGCTCTCCACTTTATTTCCTTGAGGTAGAATCTGTCACTGAACCTGGAGTTCACCGATTTGCCTACAGAAACTGGCCAATCCCCCAGTGCTAGGGTTATAGACACCCATGGTCATATCTAGCTTTACATGGGTAATGGCTAATTCAAACCCTAATGTGTGCACAGCAAGTACTTTACCCATATCATTTCCCCAGTTTCTTCTCACCCTAGTTTTCCTCTCAAAATTCTTTTCTATCTCCTCTATAGCTTCCTCCATGACTGATTTTGTCTCAGACGCTTGGAGTAGCTCACACAGTGTCATATACCATCTCCTATGTCTCAGTTGTCATCCTTGTAGCTCTGAACCTTTTGTCTAAACCCAGACCTAAAACTGTGGCTGCTCAGAGTATAAGCTGCTAGAAAGTGCTTCCAGTTTCTGAAGACCTGGTGCAGAATTCAACATCTACAGTTATTTCATTCTGGCTTGAGTACATCCCTATCCGTTACCACATCAGCTTTAAGTATGTCTCTGGTCCCTTTCCTTCTGCCATTCCTGCCCAGCAATCTTTCTCTGCTCTCACACACCCTTTGTGGAAGACAAGTTTCCCATTTGGTTACTTCAGAGTGAAGGTTCACTTTATTAGGCAGTTGGACTAACTAAAGCATGCTGGGTTGACAGTCTCACATCTGAAATCCTGAGCTACCTGTCTTGCTACTTCACTGACCATTCTTGGTCCTCATTAGGATGTCCAGTTCCTTGGCCCTTCCAAGATTTACCAAGCTCCTAACCTTTGGTTTTATTTTCCTCCATTTGTGCTCATGACCTCCAGCGTTCTGTTGTCTCTGATGGGATACATTTTTTTATTACTCTCTATGTCACAGCTAACAGCCTGCATCAAACTACCCTCTTGGAGCTCTTGGCCTTGGACCAGAGCACAGGTATCCATCTACATAGACACAATGTCACACCCATCATACTGCCTGATGCCATGTGCTCTAGCTGGGTCTCTTACTCACAGCTACGCCCATGGCCATCATTTTGCTCTGTGTAATTCTCCTTCTTACCCAGCAGGGGGATAAAAGAGGCCAACCGCAAAACAAGATGTTCCACCATCTTCACTCTCCATCTACCTGACACTTTCTCAAGAGAGGCTAATTCCTTCCCTTGGCACTAGATTTCATTCCTCCCCACCTCCTCAGTGCCTCTGTTCTTCTTCTCCCCTGCCTGGGAAGCTTCTCTGGCATCTAGTCTGTGCTCCCTCCAGCCATGACCATAGCTGGTCATAGCTATGGTCTTCTTCTCATAGCCAGCTTTGTTGACAAACACTTCTTTTTATGAGGCATCCCAACTGCTGCTTCCTGTTTTCCCAGCATTCCCACATCATCTCTCTCAGTACCTCTGACTCTTCACAGTGAATTCCCTGTTAGCTGAGGCTGACTAACCCATATACCCCTGGGATTCACATCAGCATATCTAACAGAGAGAACATGATGTTTTCTTTTCCTCTTTTTCTTTTTTCCTCTCCTCTCTTCTTCTCTCCACTCCTCCTCTTCTGTCTCCTCCATCTTCCCCTCTCTCATCTCTCTCCCTCTTTCACTCTGTCAGGAACTACTGGGATGGAGGTCCCATGCATGCTAGACAACCAAGCACTTTTCTATGAACTATATCCCCAAGCATTGCTTTCTCAATTGTAAAAATGCATATTCACATTTCAAAAAATAAAAATCATAAAGATGCAAGATATTCATATCTGGTTCAAACCCTTTCTATCTTATTTTGTTTTGTTTTTTCAATACAGGGTCTCACTATGTATTCCTGGGTGTTCTGGAAATTCCTATGTAGACTAGGCCTGTCTGGAACCCATAGAGATCTGCCTGCCTCTCATCTCTTCCTGAGTGCTGGGGTAAAGGTGTGTGCTATCACGCCTTGCCAGTTCATAAATCTCATAAGTCATTTAACTCTCATAAGTGCCTGTGCTTGGATATTTCCATCATGCCCACTAAAGCCTTTCATGTGAGAAAACTAAAGTGGCTAACTAATGATCTACCCAGGAGGGACTTTATATTATAAATTGTATGTGCTATCACAGGTTACCTGAATTACTGAAAACAATTTAAAAGGATGAATAATCTTGGGGTGGGATAAGAGGATTATGCTAACATTTGAGATAGGAAACTAAAGCTCAGAGGTAAAGACATCTACCCAAGGCTGTGGTGTGTCACAAAATGATGCCTTGGATGCTGTCAGCCTTCTGTTACCTCTTGACCATAGCACTATGGTCCCCTGCCACCAAGGCCTGCAGGCACACAACATGCTAGCCTAGCTTCTAACTAGGTAGTCATCTTGGTAGGTATTACTCCTGCCTTTAGATCCTATACCCACAGTTCTGAGAGAAACCTCTAGGACTCCAGAGCAAATACACTTAGCATACTCTCTCTAAGATTTCAGGAGTTTGTGAACCACACCCTCAAACCCCAAGACTTCTGTGACCTCCCAAGCTATGAGCTCCAAGTAAGAACATCCTGACTTTTTCTTCAAGATCCTCCAAAATTCCCCTATCCTGTCCATAGCTCCAGCCTCCCTCCACAGTTGGAGCCTGCTGGTACCTCCACAGTGAAGTAGCAGTTGCCCCGGGTTCCATAAGTGAGTGCGGGTTTCCTCTGGCTGAGCCACAGGCTGTCCGAAATCACAATGTAGTCCACACTGGAGAAAAAGTGGTCCTTTTCTCTTTTGACAAGTTCCTCCAGGGCAACAGAACCAGCTTCTTCCATCCCTTCCAGAATGAACTTGATGTTCACGGGAAGATTCTGGATTAACAACAGAACAAAGAGATTGTACAATATGTTCAAGCAAGGTCTTATTTATAAGCTTGTATTGATACAGATACATGAAATAATCATCTATACTCGCCGTGTGGATTGTTTACCTTCCCAGCAGCTCTGTTTACAGCAGCAGAGGAGAAGCAAAGTAAGGCCAACAAATAGATTTCATGTGGTACTTTCATTTAATGCTAGGACAGAATTTGGAACAGAGACCCTAAAGATGGCAGCACCATTCTGCAAAGCATGACTGTGATTCACGAAGTTGGGGTGGTAGGATGGGACGGGAAGGGACGGGACAGAGACATTCTTTCCTATAAAAGAAAGGAACTCTGTGTGTGTGTGTGTGTGTGTGTGTGTGTGTGTGTGTGATATGTGTGTATACAGGTGTCAGGTGTATGCACATGTGGGTACATGCATGTGGAGGCCAGAGGTCTATGTCTAGTGTGTTCTTCAGTTATTCTCCACCTTAATTTCTAAGACAAGTTTTTCCTCACTGAATCCGGAGCTCACTGGTTTGGCTAGGTCTCAGGATAAGTTTGCTTTCAAGAATGTAACTTCTCAAATGTGTTCAATCTGCTTTGGGGTTACTAAAAGTCTTTGATCTTTCAGCACAATGGATCTTAGGGTTTTTCTATCCCAGACATGGGATGCCACCTTTAAAGTTTTGATCTCTTTTGTCAGACTAATGTGTATATCTTTGAGAGCCAAGTTGAGAGATTAGGGGTCTTCAGAGAACTCTCACAGTTACATGCAGAGACATGACATGGTGCCTGGGAGTGTGCCGGGTTCCTCGTGGGTTTTGTC